>SJXO01005102.1:124632-140663 GCA_006408615.1 Connochaetes taurinus | reverse complement strand
GTTCCCTGTGCTATACAGTAGATCCTTGCTGGTTATCTGTTGTGTATAAAGTAGTGTGTATATGTCAGTCCCCAGCACCTGATTTATCCATCCACCTTCCACATTTTCCCTTTAGTAACTATAACTTTGTTCTCTATGAGTCTGTTTGTGTTTTGTAAATAAGTTCATTTGTATCATGTTTTAGATTCCACATATAAGTGATATTATATGATATTTCTCTTTGTCTGACTTCCTTCACTTAGTATTGCAATCTCTAGATCTATCCATGTTGCTTGAAATGGCATTATTTCATTCTTTTTTATGGCTGAGTACTATTCCATTAAATGCATGTACCACACCTCCTTTATCTGTCAGTGGGCATTTAGGTTGCTTCTGTGTTTTGGCTATTGTGAATAATGCTGCTATGAGCGTTGGAGTGCATGTATCCTTTACAGTTAGAGCGATTGTCTTTTCCAGGTGCGTGCCCGGGATGAGGACTCCTGGATCACATGGCGGCTCTGCTCTTGGCTCTTAGAGGCGCTTCCATCCTGTTGTCCGTATTGCAGTAGTCTTGAATGAAGTCTTCCTTGTTTGTTTAACTCTATCTGTTCACAACTCAACAAAATATTATGTTTATTTTACGTCTCCTGAATGATAGAGTAACTTAGAAGAAAACTGAGTTATTTTTCTTTCTGCACATTAAAGATATTATTATTGAAAACAGTACAATTTTTGTACTAGTGATATTTAAGCGTTTTGAAGCAAATGCCTTTGGGGACACAGACCTTTAAAATATTTAAAAATCGTGGTAGAACACACAGAGCATTTTAGTTGCTTCTACGCGTGCACTGCCGTGGCATCAAGTCTGTTTGTACTGCCGTGCAGCTACTGTCACCAGGATCTTCTGTCTTCCCACACTGAAGCCTTGCACCCATTGAACTGTACCTCCTTGTCCCCATTTCTCCTAGCCCCTGGCAGCCACCATCCTACTTTTTGTCTCTATGAATTTGACTACTCTAATTATTTTATATAAGTGGAATTACATGATATTTGCCCTTTGAAAGTGAAAGTGAGGTCGTCAGTTTCTCAGTTGTGTCTGACTCTTTGTGACCCTATAGACTGTAGCCCGCCAGGCTCCTCTGTCCATGGAATTTTCCAGGCCAGAATACTCGAGTGGGTTGCCTTTCCCTTCTCCAGGGCATCTTCCCAACCCAGGGATCAAACCTGTGTCTCCCATATCACAGGCAGATTCTTTATCATCTGAACCACCTGGGAAACCCCATGTATCCTTTAGGGTCTGCTATATTTCACCTAGCTTTAATGTTTTCAAGGTTCTTTCATGTTGTAGAGTGTCTCAAAATTTAATTCTCCATTTCAAATTCCTTTGTGTGTATACTCCATTCTTTTTACCCATTCCTTCTGCAGTAGAAATTTGGACTGTTTCCACTTCTGTCTGCTATAAAAACACTGCTAATGAACATGGATGTACAAACATTTATTTGAGACTCTGCTTTTCGGTTCTGGAATTTATGTCCAAAAATGGAATTACTGGGGGACTGCAGCCATGAAATTAAAAGATGCTTACTCCTTGGAAGAAAAGTTATGACCAACCTAGATAGCATATTGAAAAGCAAAGACATTACTTTGCCGACTAAGGTCTGTCTAGTCAAGGCTGTGGTTTTTCCAGTGGTCATGTATGGATGTGAGAGTTGAACTGTGGTGTTGCAGAAGACTCTTGAGAGTCCCTTGGACTGCAAGGAGATCCAACCAGTCCATTCTGAAGATCAGCCCTGGNCAAAGACATTACTTTGCCGACTAAGGTCTGTCTAGTCAAGGCTGTGGTTTTTCCAGTGGTCATGTATGGATGTGAGAGTTGAACTGTGGTGTTGCAGAAGACTCTTGAGAGTCCCTTGGACTGCAAGGAGATCCAACCAGTCCATTCTGAAGATCAGCCCTGGGATTTCTTTGGAGGGAATGATGCTGAAGCTGAAGCTCCAGTACTTTGGCCACCTCATGGGAAGAGTTGACTCATTGGAAAAGACTCTGATGCTGGGAGGGATTGGGGGCAGGAGGAGAAGGGGACGACAGAGGATGAGATGGCTGGATGGTATCACCGACTTGATGGGCATGAGTCTGAGTGAACTCTGGGAGATGGTGATGAACAGGGAGGCCTGTTGTGCTGCGATTCATGGGGTCGCAAAGAGTCGGACACGACTGAGCAACTGAACTGAACTGAACTGAACTGAACTGAACTGAACTGATGGTAACTCTGTGTTTAATTTTTTAAAGATTTGTCATTATATTTTCTGCAGAAGCTGCACTGTTTACATTTCCGTCAGTACTACATGAGCTCCAATTTCTCCGCTCTTGCCAGTACTTATTTTATCTCGCTCTGTGTTTAATAAAAACCATCCAAATGGAGTGGTGTCTCATGGTAGTTTTGATTTGCATTTTGCCAACGATTAATGATGTTCAGCATCTTTTTATGTACTTACCATATGTTATTTTCTTAAAAAAAATATATCTTCTGCCCATTTCTAAATCAGATTAAGTTTTTGTTGTTGAATTGTAGAAATTCTTTTTTTAAACATCTCTGTATATTTTTTATTGAAGATAGTTGACTTACAATGTTTCAGGTATAGAGCAAAGTGATTCAGTTATACAAATATACATTATTTTTGAAATTATTTTCATTATAGATTATTATAAGATATCAACTACAGTTCCCTGTGCTAACAGTAAACCTTTGTTGCTTGTTGCATCTCTATTTTTTAACTAGAAATCTAGCATTCTATTCATGCTAAGTCAAACATGTGGAATCAAATGTCATAATTTTTTTAGGCAAAATTCATACATTTTCTAAAATATATGTTATACATATTTATGTATCTAAAAGTTTTTCTACTACACTTGATAAAGGCTTAAGAAAGAACATCAAAAGAAAAAAAGAGATAAGAGATGGAGAAATTGGAGAACATAAGTGAAATGGGAGCACTGAATATGAAACAGAAAAAGTGAAATGAACTAGATAAAAGTAAAAGATCACCATACAGTCCAGTTGTTTTTAAACACGACTGCTTGCTAGAAACATACCTGGAGGTCTGGAGAAAAAAGCAATACCTGAGCATTTGTATTTTCCAAAAAGTTTCACGATAATTCTGATATGCATCTGGATTTTAAGAAGTGATTGTGTGCTTCTGTTAGATCCTAGTTTTGGTGATACAGAGCTCTACTATTTTCCTGTTGACCAATCATGATACGAAGGTATTAAGTGAGTGATAGTTACATAATCACAACAGTGAAAGATGTTTATCAGTTTACAAAATCAATAGCCAGACAAAAAATAACAGATACTGACAACTGCAGGGCATAAAGGGAACCTGATTAACTTAATAATATGAAATGATTACATACAGCTTGGTGAGGGGAGTCAAGCAGAGTGGTGTGGTAAGTGGAAGTGCCTACAGGCACATGTTTTATTCCACCCAGCCAGCCTATGTCTTTTGACTGGTGCATTTAATCCATTTCCATCTAAGGTGATTATTGATACATACGACCCTGTTACAGTTTCCTTAATTTTGGGGGGTTTATTTTCTGTAGGTCTTTTCCTCCTCTTGTGGCTCCTGCCTAGAGAAGTTCCTTTAGCATTTACTGTAAAGCTCATTTGGTGGTACTGAATTCTCTTAACTTCTGGTTGTCTGGAAAGCTTTTGATTTCTCCTTCAAATCTGAAGGAGAGTCTTCCTGAGTAGAGTATCCTTGGTGGCAGGTTCTTCCCTTTCATCACTTTAAATATATCTGGCTTGTAGAGTTTCTGTTGAGAAATCAGCTGATAGCCTGATTTCCCTTGTATGTTATTTTTTGTTTTTCCTTTGTTGCTTTTAAATTTTCCCTTGTTGTCCTTAATTTTTGCCCGTTTGGTTACTGTGTGTCTTGGTGTGTTCCTACTGGGGTTTATCCTGCCTGGAACTTTCTGTGCTTCCTGGACTTGGTTGACTATTTCCTTTCTCATATTAGGGAAGTTTTCAGCTATTGTCTCTTCAGATATTTTCTCAGGTCCTTTCTCTCTCTCTTCTCCTGCTGGGACCCCTATAATGTGAATATTGGTGCATTTAATGTTGTCCCAGAGGTCTCAGGACGTCTTCATTTCTCTTCATTCTCTTTTCTGTATTCTGTTCCATGGCAGTGATCTCCACCAGTCTGTCCTCCAGGTCATTTATCCATTCTTCTGCCTCAGTCATTACGCTGCTGATTCCTTCTGGTCTATCCTTCCTCTCTGTTTGTTCATGACGCTGCTGATCCCTTCTGGTGTATCTTTCCTCTCTGTCTGTTCATGACGCTGCTGATCCCTTCTGGTGTATCTTTCCTCTCTGTCTGTTCATGACGCTGCTGATCCCTTCTGGTGTATCTTTCCTCTCTGTCTGTTCATGACGCTGCTGATCCCTTCTGGTGTATCTTTCCTCTCTGTCTGTTCATGACGCTGCTGATCCCTTCTGGTGTATCTTTCCTCTCTGTCTGTTCATGACGCTGCTGATCCCTTCTGGTGTATCTTTCCTCTCTGTCTGTTCATGACGCTGCTGATCCCTTCTGGTGTATCTTTCCTCTCTGTCTGTTCATGACGCTGCTGATCCCTTCTGGTGTATCTTTCCTCTCTGTTTGTTCATGACGCTGCTGATCCCTTCTGGTGTATCGTTCCCCTCTGTTTGTTCATGACGCTGCTGATCCCTTCTGGTGTATCGTTCCTGTCTGTTCATGACGCTGCTGATCCCTTCGGTGTATCGTTCCTGTCTGTTCATGGTGCTGCTAATCCCTTCGGTGTATCGTTCTCCTCTGTTCATGACACTGCTGATCCCTTCTGGTGTATCGCTCCTGTCTGTTCATGGTGCTGCTGATCCCTTCGGTGTATCGTTCCTCTCTGTCTGTTCATGGCGCTGCTAATCCCTTTGGTGTATCGTTCTCCTCTGTTTGTTCCTTAGTTCTTCTAGGTCTTTGGTAAACATTTCTTGTATCTTCTCAATCTTTGCCTCCATTCTTTTCCTGAGATCCTGGATCATCTTTGCTATCATTATGCTGAATCCTTTTTCTGTAAGGTTACTTATCTCCACTTTATTTAGTTGTTTTTTCTAGGGTTTTATCTTGTCCCTTAAACTGGGACATGACAGTCTGCGTTTTCATCCTGACTAACTTTTGTAATATGGTTTTTGTTTTAGCTGCTGTGAGATTGTGCTTCTTGCTCTCTTCTGTCTGCCCTCTGATGGAGGAGGCTAAGAGGCTTGTGTAAGCTTTTTTATGGGAGAAGCTGGGTCTTGGTCTGGTGGGCAGGGCCTTGCTCAGTAAAGCTTTAATCCAATTATCTCCTGATGGGTGGGATATTATCTCCTGATGGATGCCCTCCTTCCCTGGTAGTTTTTTGGCCTGAGGTGACCCAAGACCCAATCCTGGGGTCTAGGGGTTCTGTGGTAGGGTTAATAGCAAACTCCAAGAAGGTTTACACCAAGGGGGACCTTCCAGTGCCCCCGGCCCTGTGGTGAGTCCCTGCCGACCCACGCCTCCACAGGAGGCCCTCCAACACCAGCAGATGGTTTTGGTTCAGTCTCCATGGGATCACTGCTCCTCTCCTCTGGGTCTTGGTGTGCAAAAAGTTTTGTTTGTGCCCTCCAAGACTGGAGTATCTGTTTCCCCCAGTCCTCTGGAAGGCCTGTAATCAAATCCTGCTGACCCTCAAGGCCAGATTCCCTGGGGATTCCCAGTCCCTTTGTCAGATCCCTGGGCTGGGAAGCCTGACGTGGGGTTCAGAACCTTCACGGCAGTGGGAGAACCTCTTTGGTAGTATTGTTCTCCAGCCTGTGGGCCGCCCACCTGGCAGGTATGGGATCCGAGTTTATCGTGATTGTGCCCTTGCTGCCATCTCACTGCAGCGTCTTTGTCTTCAGATGTGGGGCATCTTTTTTGTGGGCTCCAGTGTCCTCCTGGAGTGATGGTGTTCAGCAGCTAGTCGCAGTTCCGGTGCTCGTGCAGGAGATGAGCATGTGTCCTTCTACTCTGCCGTCTTGTCCTGCTGTGGAAGTTCTTTATATATCTGGATATTAACCCTCCATTAGACAGATGATTTGCAAATATATTCTCATGATTTAAAAGTTTTTATTGACCTGTAATAGAAACTTCTTGGGCAGAGGTAGAATAAATAAATTGCACTGATAGTATTTCAATCAAACCAAAATAAAAGTCGTTTCAGAGCATGCTGCACATATATAAGTATTAAGGCAGGAACCACTGAGTGACTGACTTAGTCACTTAACATTTTCTGAATGCATGTCATATACCTTGATGTTAAAGGTCTGGTGATTCAGAGTTGGGGGACAGTGTTCCTATCTTTGAAGACCTCATAGTAATCAGGCAACCTAATTATAATGAGGCAAAGGAGATTATGTACTATATGTTTGTTAAATGTGGCACCAACATACTTCTCAAGTGTAATCTTTCTTTCAGTCTGTACTTACAGCCATGCTTCTGTTCTTGCCTGGCCTCTGCACAGCTCCCATACTTAAAATTTCCCCATGTTTCCCTCCCAGATTCTATCCTAAACATGTAATTCCAAATAATTTCTTGAGTTCTAGTTTTAAAGGTCATTTCTTCAGTGAGTTCCCTGCTGCTGCTGCTGCTGCTGCTGCTAAGTCGCTTCAGTCGTGTCCAACTCTGTGCAACCCCCATAGATGGCAGCCCACCAGGCTCCCCCGTCCCTGGGATTCTCCAGGCAAGAACACTGGAGTGGGTTGCCATTTCCTTCTCCAGTGCATGAAAGTGAAAAGTGAAAGTGAAGTCGCTCAGTCGTGTCTGACTCCTAGCAACCCCATGGACTGCAGCCCACCAGGCTCCTCTGCCCACTGACCTTCTAATTCTTCTGGTAGCAATCTTCCCAGCAGATCTTATGACCCTTGTTTTAACTTTCATCACATTTATTCCTTCCGCAGTGTCTGTTTCCCTCTCTCAGTTCTGGATTCTTTAAGGTTGAGGAATCAATTTACTATTGTATTTGCTCAGCTCTATCTCACTCTTCCATTTCATTTTAATTTTTTTGGCTGCAACTCATGTGGGATCTTAGTTTCCCAACCAGGGATCAAACCCATGGGCCATGCATTGGAAGTGCAGAGCCCTAACCACCAGACTGCCAGAGAAGTTCTTCATGCTTCCATTTCTGAACATAGGCAGTGGCTTTGGGATGGACCAGTTTGGCCAGACTGAACCATGTGTCCTGAAATTCCCTCTGTTGCATGTTTCTCACTGAGGAGGACTGTTAGGGAAACTCTCCTGCTATAGCCGGAGCCTGGAGAGGAGGCTGTAGCCACTTTGCACGCAGTCTATTCATCTTGTTGCTGCTGACTCCTGGCTCCCCGCCTTGGTGCGAAGCATCAGCTGGGCCAGATGCACATGGCTCAGCCTCGGAGGGTCCTGGCTTCCGCAGGGCTCTCTTACCATCAAGGTCAGAGGCCACGAGAAGAGACATGTGTTCCCCTCTGTCCTTGAAGGGCCCCAGCCTGCTCTCCATCTCCCCTTCCTGCCTGCCTGCTGTGTGACTCCAGCCTCAGACGTGATGGCAGCATATGTATCTCCCACTGGTTCTGCTTCTCTGGTCGAGCCCTTACTGAGATAGAGCAGATTTTTATTTTCCTTCACAGCTCGTATAAATAGCATGTTGGCTTATTAACTTATTTATTGGCTGCTTCTTCCACTAGAAGAAATATAACATAGTGGTTAAAAGCACAGATTCAGAATGAAAATGGTTATAGTTCATCTTGGCTCAACCCCCTACCAGCTGTGATTTAGTTCCCTCATCTATAATATGGAAATATTCATAACATCTACTGATAAAGTTGTTATAAGGATTAAAGGAAGTATTATTTTATAGATCAATGTCTGATACACATAAGCAGCACATATGACTTTGATAAATAAAAATATAATAAAAAATAACAGGCTGTGAAGCTTTTCAGGAGAGCAGGCATCTTTCCTCTTGTTCAACACCTGTGTTCTAGCACCCTGAAGAGTGTTAAGTGCACAGTAGGTGCTCAAGAGGAGAGTGAAAAGGTTGGCTTAAAGCTCAACATTCAGAAAACAAAGATCATGGCATCCGGTCCCATCACTTCATGGGAAATAGATGGGGAAACAGTAGAAACAGTGTCAGACTTTATTTTTTTGGGCTCCAGAATCACTGTAGATGGTGACTGTAGCCGTGAAATTAAAAGACGCTTACTCCTTGGAAGGAAAGTTATGACCAACCTAGATACTATATTCAAAAGCAGAGACATTACTTTGCCGACTAAGGTCCGTCTAGTCAAGGCTATGGTTTTCCCAGTGGTCATGTAGGGATGTGAGAGTTGGACTGTGAAGAAGGCTGAGCGCCGAAGAATTGATGCTTTTGAACTGTGGTGTTGGAGAAGACTCTTGAGAGTCCCTTGGACTGCAAAGAGATCCAACCAGTCCATTCTGAAGGAGGTCAACCCTGGGATTTCTTTGGAAGGAATGATGCTAAAGCTGAAACTCCAGTACTTTGGCCACCTCATGCGAAGAGTTGACTCATTGGAAAAGACTTTGATGCTGGGAGGGATTGGGGGCAGGAGGAGAAGGGGCCGACCGAGGATGAGATGGCTGGATGACATCACGGACTCGATGGACATAAGTCTGAGTGAACTCTGAGAGTTGGTGATGGACAGGGAGGCCTGGCGTGCTGCGATTCATGGGATCGCAAAGAGTCAGACACGACTGAGCGACTGAACTGAACTGAACTGAGGTGCTCAAATGCTTGAATTGAATGTCAGAATAAAACGATCTCGAAGACCAACACTTTTTTTTTTTTTGGCCAAGGTGCGTGGCCTGTGGGATCTTAGTTCCCTGACCGGGGGTTGAACCCGCACCCCTGCAGTAGATGTGTGGAGTCCTAACCGCTAGGCTGCCAGGGATATTCCGAGGACTAACACTTCTCCTGTATTGAGTTTCTCTGTTTCTCAACCTTCTGTCCATTCAAGCTACCAAAGAAGTATACCACACCCCTCCCAGTCCCAGTAGGCCACGGAGGCAATGGATCCACCCTGACGCAGATGATTTAGAATCCTAGGATCTGGGGTTCAGGAGGCAGAAGTTGAAAAATCTCCCTGGGTGATGCTGTGTACAACTTCGTCCTATTGTGCCCTCCTATGGGATGGTTTCTTTGTTCCAAGGTCAAGGGTATTAGACTTTCCACAAAGAAGTAAGTATTGTAAAAATAATTTCATCAGTAATGAAATGCAAACATATCCTCTTTAATACTCATTGGAATGCCCTATTCAATAAAGATGAGAAGTTAAAGTCACAGGTGCCTATATTATTAATATTATTGTAACTAGAAAGTGATGTATTTAGTCAATAATTATTATCCCTTAAAATCTTCCTCTGTCTTTTTTTTTTCTGAAGGTTTTTAGCTTTTCAAAGTTTGTCTTGAGTTTGATTCCTAACTACAAGAAAGCGCTATACGAGTATCTAAATTTCTCCAAAATCAACCAGATGCAAGTCATCTCTGTCCTTCTGGTAGCTCACTTTCATCCAAAGGCTCTTTTATTACTAATTAAGCACGCTAAATCAATTATTTGCAGAAACTGCTTTCCACTCTTGTAATTGAGTTTAAAAATGACAGCCTTAACAATATCCAATAGAGAGAAACTAATTTCAATTTCAGTGTTCCCTTATAAGCCAAAATGTCATCTAAATAAACAAAGTCACTTGACTATAGTCAGTCACACAAAATATTTTCCCATTAACCTTTTAAAAGTTGCTGCTCACTTTACACCCAAGAAATAGAGAAGTCTGATTTTCATTTGTAGCCTGGTTATTGTTGTTCAGACGCTAAGTCGTGTCTGACTCTTTGTGACCCCATGGGCTACAGCCCACCAGGCTTCCCTGCCCTTCACCATCTCCTGGAGTTTACTTATACTCATGTCCATTGAGTCAGTAATTGAGTTGTCTAGTGCTATCTTAAAGATTTTTTTCTTATGAAGTGAAAACTGCAGCTGCTCTCTGGAGATTCCAATTCCTGTTCTTAGCAGTTCCTGACTGGGGACTTACTGGGCAGCTACGGTCACTCAGTCATTGCTCTGCTCCTGGAGTTGTGGAGAAATCCTAACCAGATTCTAATCTAATGGGAAGTGTCTTTATCTCTGGTGTTAAATCATCTGGATTCGGTTCCTGCTCATCCACGTGGAGCAGGCCTGCTTTCTACACTCGCTGCAGCAAACCGGTGTCCTCAGACCTTTACTCTGTCGTGTTTTTCTAGCCGTGCTCTTCCTGCTTCCAGCTCAGGAAAGTAAATCTTACTTCGATATTTGCCTAGAGCAAAGACAAATAGGAAAATAAACCTGCTTAACTAAAGCAAATACAAATTATTTGCAGATAATCTGTTGGTTTGTGTTATATATGGCCTTCCTTCCCTCTATTAGCCCAGCTAATTAAATGGACTTGCTTGAAGGCCTTCTTGAATCTTTTATTTCTCTTGTGCAACTTCCCAGTTCTATTCATTAGCAACTAAAGGGGATACATTTATCTTGGTTTTGTCTTCAGATGGAAGATTACTTATTTACTGGATACTTCAGGGGAAGAGTATTGAATACAGGAATCTAGACCAAAAGAGGGCGATTCTTTGACTTAAACGTGGACATGTCATTTATCTGTATTTTTTCTTTTTTTTTTTTAACAAAACAAATTCTAAGTAGTTTTCAGTATTCTTCTAAAGGAACAAAATAGCAGTAGCCACTGGTTCCTCCTCAAAGCAGCCACGAATCCCTGAGACTTCTGCTGAGTCTGCAAATGTGAGCTACCTACCTATGGTCAGGATGCCTTTCGAATCCCAAGTTCCTTAGGTCAGTTCCCCCCAAACAGATCCTGAGATGAGATTTTGTGTGCCAGTTTTTTATTATAAGAAGTGTTTGAGGGAAGCTAGAAAAGGAATAGGGCTTGGGGCAGAAAGCAGAAGAAGCTAAAGAAGTGGTCCTGGATCACAGAGGAGAGCTTAGCCTCAGTCCTTTGGCGGAATGCTGGGGTATGAGATCCACAAACCAAGGCAAAGGAGGCAGGCGAGGGAATAGCTCTCACCCCTATCTGTCACTGGCTTAAGTCTAGTCCAGGTGAACATGGGCACCGAAGCCCCTCTCTACAGGCCAAGTGGTCCCCGTGACCCCAGGGCCATCCTTCTCCTGCAAAGAGATACAGCTCCTACTTATCAAAAACACCCCACTTCTGGTGTGGAGTACACTGACTCTCCACCGTTCCAGGGCAACACAACTTGGGGCTTGAGGTGTGGAGGTGTGACCATCCCTCTTTTGCTCTTCTCATTTTTGTTATCTCAGAGAAGTCCCATCATGGAAAAAGGACTGAAACGTTTCACTGGGATGCTCAGATACTTTTCCTGTTTTGACTTCCCGTGGTCCTGATTGCCATCTGCTCAACAAGGTGGGCCTGTGTAGGGGTCTGTTTCCTATATCCCTGGTATGAAGTCAGTCCTGACCCCAATCATATTTACGGACTTATGCTCCCTAGAATAGGGTCCCTTTTCTTTGCTGCTTTTTGACTATGAAAAATATTTTTTACAAGCAGACTCCTTTTCCCATATTCAAAAGAAAATATATGACTGAAAATATTCAGAGATGGAAACTGGGTTAAACCAGTTCCCAAGTCCTTATTAAGTAAGGAGCCAATGGAGCAAAATATATTATGGAACTTAACGTTAGGAAAGCCTATACACAATTTAGACGGGAGGGAAAGAGAAAAACAGACCAAAATAAAGTCAGATCATTTACATTTTTCAGCCTTTAATTATGCACATAAAACTGTACTATTTTGTATATTTCTCCATGAACTTTTTGTGGAATTCTGATCACATTGTATAATTTTCAAATCTTCTGTCTTCTGATCATTTACACCTTTTGCACAATTTGTGAAAACAACATCATCAACCCCTCTTTAACTTTGAAGTTGGCATGAAGCTGGCATGGACCAGTAAGGTTAAAGTGAGGGTTTCTACTCAGAATGTTTTCTGTGAATCTTTCTTTTTCAGCCTTTTGTTTTTGTTTTTTCCTGGCCTGTTCTTAAAGAAAGAAGAAAGATAGCACTAAGTCATGTCTGACTCTTGCGACCCCATGGGCTGGAGCCCGCCAGGCTCCTCTGTCCATGGGATTCTCCAGGCAAGAAGCCTGGAGTAGGTTGCCATTCCCTTCTCCAGGGGATCTTCCTGACCCAGGTTGAACCCACATCTCCCATGCTGCAGGCAGATGCTTTACCTACCGAGCAATGCAGGAAGCCCCAGCCTGTTCTTAAACTCTTTCTTTAAAAAAAATTTTTTTTTCTAGCTCAGCAAGAAAAATTGTGGTAATATCTGTTGCTCTCTTTCTGATTTACTTCCCTCTGTATAAAGGCTCTACGGTTCATCCACTGCACTACAGCTGACTCAAAGTTGTTCCTTTTTATGGCTGAGTAATATTCTGTTGTATTTATGCACCAAATCTTTATTCATTCATCATGTGTAGAATAAATAACTAGTGGGAAGCTGCTATTTAACACAGGGACTCCAGCCTGGGTCTCTGTGATATCTAGAAGGGTGGGATGGGAGTGGGGAGGGAGGCTCAAGAGGGAGCTCATATATATAATTATGACTGATTTGCGTTGTATGGTAGAAGTTAACACAGCATTGCAAAGCAATTATCCTTCAATTAAATAAAAGAACTGCCATGTCATCACTTTCCTCTCAAAAATCCACAGCGGTTCTTGAGGAACAGATACATATTCCCTGAATGAGGAGTGTCCAGTTTCAGCGACCTTCCCATTCAAATGCCTCAGGTGCTGGGGGCTGGTGGAGCTTTTGGCTTTGAGGAGCTGCACAGTGCTTGCAATTGAGTCTGGCCATATGATTGGTTCCCTCCCTCAGCTCAGAAACCATCCTCAGATTTCAGACATGCTCCCATAGCCTGAGGTCACAGGCACCTGGAGAATTTCTGCGCTCTCCCCCTGGTGTGAACAGGGAGCAGGTTGATGTCATCAGGTGTGAACGGTTCAGTACTGTGGCTGGCCTCCTGTTTAATTGTTTGGCATCCGAATGGGGCTGAGTGCCCATGTTGGACCATTTGTGAGATATTTGGATTATTATGCTTCATCTTTTGAGATGGAGTGCTTTTACTGAATTATTATTTAAAAAATTACTGCTATATATCAGAATATTGTCATTGTAATCGAAATAAGGTTACAGTGGCAGGACTTACCACTTCATGATTTGACAAGAGTTTGCTCAGGCCTCAGTGGCTTTGCAGGACAAAATCCATATGGTGAAATGGCCCCAAGGGGCTGGGAACTGGGGCTTCTCACCAGGGTTTATGGTGCACTCCAATAACCAGAAGTTTTCCCTATCACAGTTCTCACTTGAACTTACTGCAAATGACAATGAATGACAACTGCTGTGTTTGATTTGTTACTTTTTTGTGTTTTAACAGCTGCTACTGCTGCTGCTAAGTTGCTTCAGTCATGTCCGACTCTGCGACAGCCCACCAGGCTCCCCTGTTCCTGGGATTCTCCAGGCAAGAACACTGGAGTGGGTTGCCATTTCCTTCTCCAGTGCATGAAAGTGAAAAGTGAAAGTGAAGTCTCTCAGTCGTGTCCGACTCTTCGTGACCCCATTGACTGCAGCCTACCAGGCTCTGTCCATGGGATTTTCCAGGCAAGAGTACTAGAGTGGGTTGCCATTGCCTTCTCCCATGTTTTAATAGCTAGTCTTGGCCTAATAAATAGGCAATACTTTCTTGCTCTCCTTTAGATGAATCTTGTGGAGGTTAAGTCTTGCCAAGTTTGTCAACCAAGTGATGAAGCATTGTGTATCCAGAGCGCACATATGCCAGGCAAAAAGGTTTTGATTAGCTCCCTGTTCTTTTCTCTTTTAGCTGCTAGAAACATATTCTGCTTCTCAGTAGTATGTTTTCAGCCAATCTCCAAAAGTTGCTTTGTAGGAATTGGCACAGTGTACTGTAGTATTTAAGATTTTTGTTTCCACAAGATGGCTGATGCTCTTTTTTTCACTTTGTCCCAGAATAATAATCACCTTCTCACATTGCAATCACAGGTTAAAGTCTTCAGAAGTCATCTCTCACTTCAGTAATCAGCCACGTTAGCTTATGACCTGCTCTTTTTCAACCCAGTCTCTTTAGACTTCAGCATTTTATGTTTGGAGTTAATCGAATACGGAGTTCTTTTGAAGGATACTATATGCAGATTGAATGTTCTGTGGAAGTTGAAAATGTCTGCTTTAAAATATTACAGTCCATTGGTACATTCTCAAAAGGAATGATCTCTAACAATGTATGTTTATACTGGTGGGTGAGGAGAACACACAGTTCTGGCCAGGGTCATCGGAAAAGTGTCAAAGAGTGGGAAGCAGACCGCAGAGTAGACGGCTGCGGGCCCAGAATTTTACGTTGTGCTGCGAGAGCACAGCACTTGGAGACCAGGAAGGAGGCGGTGCAGTTCCAAGAGCCACCGCGTCTCTACCGCTTCGTGCTCCTCGTCTGTTCTTTCATATGAAAGTTGCTCTCTCTCACGGCACACTGTTGAAAATGAATACAGCTGCCCTGTCCAGTCCTCCTTAGAAAAAGGTTAGACACTAAACCAAAGATGGGTTCTGCAGACCAAGTACCTCTGCGCTGACTTAGCTTAGACTCTGTCCAGCAACAGTCTTCCATCTCGGAGGCAAAGCAGCACAGTCGAAGTCTTCCACTGGGATGTGTAAATGCCAGGTTAGAAAAGAGGCCAAGTCCCTAACCTCACGGTGGATTCCGGCAGTTCAATTCAGTCGCACAGTCGTGTCTGACTCTTTGCGACCCCATGGACTGCAGCACGCCAGGCCTCCCTATCCATCACCAAATCCTGGAGCCTACTCAAACTCATGTCCATTGAGTTGGTAATGCCATCCAACCATCTCATCATCTGTTGTCCCATTCTTCTCCTGCCTTCAATCTTTCCTAGCATCACGGTCTTTTCCAATGAGTCAGTTCTTTGTATCAGTTGGCCCAAGTATTGGAGTTTCAGCGTCAGCATCAGTCCTTCCAGTGAATATTCAGGACTGATTTCCTTTATGATGAACTGGTTAGATCTCCTTGCAGTCCAAGGGATTCTCAAGAGTCTTCTCCAACACCACAGTTCAAAAGCATCAATTCTTCAGCACTCAGCTTTCTTTATGGTTCAACTCTCATATCCATACATGACTAATGGAAACACCATAGGTTTGACTAGACGGTCCTTTGTTGGTAAAGTAATGTTTCTGCTTTTTAATATGCTGTTTAGGTTGGTTGCTGGGAGCCAGCGTGAGGAACTCCACCCATGACAAAGGTCATGAGGAAGGAGGCTCTGGCATACGCAAAGGTGGGATCAAGCCTCAGGAAACCCCCTGTTCCTGAGCATCTACCCCCAAAACCAGAGTCTACCTACTTTACTGTTTCATGCTCTCACCTACACCTCTGACTTTATGGAGGGCTGTTCCCACCGGTTCTCTCGGAGAAGGAGTAAACTTGCAGCTCCAGTCAATAAAAATTCCTGGGCATGACAAGTGTGTCTCAGGTCAAACCTCTCTGCTGGCAGACTGGCTTGTATGACAGGATTATCCACACTCCTGCCATTACCCACATGATTGTTTACTACCTCTCAACCATAAACAGCACAGAGAGTTAGGAGTATTTTGAAAATCTTAATTTAGTTCAGTTCAGTTCAGTTGCTCAGTCGTGTCCGACTCTTTGTGACCCCATGAATCTCAAGACGCCAGGCCTCCCTGTCCATCACCATCTCCTGGAGCTCACTCAGACTCGCATCCATCAAGTCAGTGATGCCATCCAGCCATCTCATCCTCTGTCGTCCCCTTCTCCTCCTGCCCCCAATTCGTCCCAGCATCAGAGTCTTTTCCAATGAGTCAACTCTTCATATGAGGTGGCCAAAATACTGGAGTTTCAGCTTTAGCATCATTCCTTCCAAAGAAATCTCAGGGTTGATCTCCTTCAG
>SJXO01005102.1:0-114336 GCA_006408615.1 Connochaetes taurinus | reverse complement strand
TTGTTTTTTTTTTTTTTTTTTTTTTGCTCTAGATACACTGTCTTTAAATTGGTGTGTTTATTTGTAGCTGTTTTCTGTTTATTCTGCTTTGTTTGTTATCGACTCTTCTTTATCTTGCTTTCTCTGGTTTAGCGTATTTATATGATTCCATTGTTTTCTTCTTTCTTAGCATACCAATTTCACTTTTGAAAAAATTTTTAGTAGTTGATCTAGAGTTTGAAACATACATTCACAACTAATTTAAAGTTCACTTTTAAATAACACATACAACTCTGTGGGTAGTCTGGTACCTCATAACAAAGTATTCCTTATTTCTCCATTCTGTTTCTTATGTTGTACTCATTCATGTAGCTAATGTATAAGCTTTTTTTTAAATTTTATTTTACTTTATTTTACTTTACAATACTGTATTGGTTTTGCCATACATGAACATGAATCCCCCATGGGTGTACATGTGTTCCCAATCCTGAACCCGCTTCCCACCTCCCTCCCCATACCATCTCTCTGGGTCATCCCAGGGCACCAGCCCCAAGCATCCTGTATCCTGCATCAAACCTAGACTGGTGATTCGTTTCTTATATGATATTATACATGTTCATGTAGCTAATCTGTAAGCTTTAACCAGTTAATTGCTACTGCTATTTTGAACACATATACTAGATCAATTAAGAGTAAATAAAATATTAATAAAATGTTTAACTCATCTATTTCTTCTCTAATGCTCTCCTTTCTTTATAAAGATCCAAGTTTCTAGTTTATGTGATGTTTATTTTCTCTGAAGAATTTTCTTTAAATTTTTTGTGATGCAGGTCTGCTGCTGCTGCTGCTGCTGCTAAGTTGCTTCAGTTGTGTCCAACTCTGTGCAACCCCATAGAAGGCAGCCCACCAGGCTCCCCTGTCCCTGGGATTTACCAGGCAAGAACACTGGAGTGGGTTGCCATTTCCTTCTCCTATGCATGAAAGTGAAAAGTGAAAGTGAAAAGTGAAAGTGAAGTCACTCAGTCGTGTCCAACTCTTAATGACCCCATGGACTGCAGCCTACCAGGCTCCTCCATCCATGGGATTCCCCAGGCAAGAGTACTGGAGTGGGGTGCCATTGCTTTCTCCGGATGCAGGTCTACTGGAGATAAATTCCCTCCATTTTTATTTGTCTGAGGAAGTCTTTAATTCTCCACTTTTGAATGATACTTTGGCTAGGTACAGAACTGTAGGTTTGTGAGTTTACTTCTTGCAATATGTTAAATATCTCAGCTCACTCTCTTTGCTAGCATAATTTCTGAAGAGCCATTCAATGTGATTCGTATCTTTTTTCTTCTGTTGATAATGTGTTATTTTCCCTTTGGCATCTACTTCTTTCAAAATTTTCTTTTTTGTTTTCTGCATTTTGATATGATGTGCATCAGTTCAGTTCAGTTGAGTTGCTCAGTCGTGTCCGACTCTTTGCGACCCCATGAATCACAGCACGCCAGGCCTCCCTGTCCATCACCAGCTCCCAGAGTTCACTCAGATTCACGTCCATCAAGTCAGTGATGCCATGCTGTCATCTCATCCTCTGTCGTCCCCTTCTCCTCCTGCCCCCAATCTCTCCCAGCATCAGAGTCTTTTCCAATGAGTCAACTCTTCGCATGAGGTGGCCAAAGTACTGGAGTTTCAGCTTTAGCATCATTCCTTCCAAAGAAATCCCAGGGCTGATCTCCTTCAGAATGGACTGGTTGGATCTCCTTGCAGTCCAAGGGACTCTCAAGAGTCTTCTCCAACACCACAGTTCAAAAGCATCAATTCTTCGGCGCTCAGCCTTCTTCACAGTCCAACTCTCACATCCATACATGACCACAGGAAAAACCATAGCCTTGACTAGATGGACCTTAGTTGGCAAAATAAATAGGTGTAGTTTTATTTTTCCCTCCAGTATTTATCCTGCTGTATATTCTTTGAACTTCTGAAATCTGTGGTTTGATGTCTGTCATCTATTTTAAAAAGTTCTCAGTTATCATTTTAATTCTGTCTTTCTTGTCCATCTGGTGTTTCCATTACACATTAAGTACAGTTTTTCTAGTTGTCTAACTGTCCTTGGGTATTTTGTTTCATTATGCTTTTGTCTGTTTTGTTTTTTTCTTTCTTTTTTTGAATTTCAGTTTTGGAAGTTTCTAAAAACTTACTTTCAAACTCACTGATTCTTTCCTCAGCCATGTTTCATTCATTTTCAACCTTTGAGGAGTCCATGAAAGACATTCTTCATTTACCTGGCAGTGTTTTCATTTTCTAGCATTTTCTTTTGAGTCTTAGAATTTTTACCTTTCTGGTTACATTACCTATCTTTTCTTAGATATTGTCCACTTTTTCCATTAGAGACCTTAATATATTAATTGTAGTTATTTTAAATTCTTGGTCTAATAATTAAAATTTCTCTGTGCTAGCTCTGTTAGTTTCCTGATGCTTGGTGTGTATCTTCAGTCTGATTTTTCCTTGCCTTTTAATATGCCTTGTAATTTTTTATTGAAATTCAGACATTGTGTATTAGAAAATGAGGTGAATAGGTGTTTGGATGATGTTCTGTATGTATATGACTAGCAGTTAGGCTGTGTTGGTTTGTTGTAGCTATAGTGAAAGAGGCAGGCTTCCCTGGTGGCTCAGTGGGAAAAAAATCTGCCTGCCGTTGTAGGAGATACGAGTTTGATCATCTGGGAAGATCCTCTGGAGAAGGAAATGGCAACCCATTCTAGTATTCTTGTGTGGGAAATTCCTTGGACAGAACAGCCTGGTGAGGTACAGTCCATGGAGTCGCAAAGAGTCGGACACGACTGGGCGACTTCACTTTTCAGGGCAGTAGTTTTCTTTGTGACCTCAATTCTTTGATGAATCTAAGGACAGTTGTTGATTTTTAGTTTTTCAACTTTCTTCTCATTATGAAGAGGGGAATTAAAACTTCTAATCTCTTCACATGTTGTCATGAGAACTGGAAATGCCATTTATTATTATTATTATACTTTTCAACTCCAGAATTTTCTTTTTTAAAAACACTGTTTATTTATTGGTAGTCTCTATTTGATCAGCCACTTTATCATATTTCTCTTTAATTTACAGAAGTGATTTTCATCTGTTTCTTGAATCCATTTGTGATAACTGTCTTTAATTTACAGAAGTGATCTTCATCTGTTTCTTGAACCCATCTGTGATAACTCTCTTTAATTTATAGAAGTGATCTTCATCTGTTTCTTGAACCCATCTGTGATAACTGTCTTTAATTTATAGCAGTGATCTTCATTGGTTTCTTGAATCCATCTGTGATAACTGTCTTTAATTTACGGAAGTGATTTTCATCTGTTTCTTGAACCCATCTGTGATAACTGTCTTTAATTTATAGCAGTGATCTTCATTGGTTTCTTGAACCCATCTGTGATAACTGTCTTTAATTTATAGCAGTGATTCTCATCTGTTTCTTGAACCCATCTGTGATAACTGTCTTTAATTTATAGCAGTGATCTTCATTTGTTTCTTGAACCCATTTGTGATAACTGTCTTTAATTTATAGCAGTGATCTTCATCTGTTTCTTGAACCCATCTGTGATAACTGTCTTTAATTTATAGCAGTGATTCTCATCTCTTTCTTGAACCCATCTGTGATAACCTCTCTTTTTGTGCTAAATGGGACGTCTAGGTCCCCTGGTAGACACTTTTTTAAAACTGCTTTCTTCCTTGTTTTCTTCCTTGTGTACAGGTAACACTTCTGTGTTTCTTTGTATAGTACTGGTTTTTTTGAAAACTGGACATTTTAGGAAATATGTAGCTTGTGCTCAGTTGCTCAATCATACCTGACTCTTTGCAATCTCACGGACTATATAGCCTGTCAGGCTCCTCTGCCCATGGGAATTTCCAGGCAAGAAGACTGGAGTGGGTTTCCATTTCCTACTCCAGGGGATCTTCCTGACCCAGGGATTGAACCTACGTCTCTTGTAGCTCTTGCGTTGGCAGGTGGATTCTTTACCACTGTGCAACCTGGGAAGCTCCTAATATGAATCATAGCAAGTGTGAATTTGATTCTTCTTTGATATTGTTCTGTTTATTTTTAATGATTTGTTTGGACTAATTCTGTGGAGTCTATCTTTCCCCACAGTTTGTGACCTCTGATGTCTCTGCTAAGGCTTTCTTTTTCATTATTACTTTTATTTTCAAACCTAATTTCATAGGGGATGCTCCCATGTCAGAATTGCTTAGTGATAACTGAAAAATTAGAGATTGCTTTCATCTACCTTGAGCTACGATATCTCACATATATGTTTCATATATATATTATATATCATATATATATAAGATATTATATCTTAATATGTTATATTAAGCGTCTCCCCATGTTCATGGATCTGTGTGTGAGTTGGGAGACACATGTAAATTTCAGACAGTTCATCTGTTTTTCCTGGCTTCTACCTTCTGCTAGCACAAGCCTCACATCCATCCAGGGACAAATAGAGAGCTGCCTTTTCTAGTCTCTGCTAAGAACATGTGCAGCCTTGTGCATGCACACTGCCTTTGGGATCCAGGGCTACTTGGAGGCCTATTAAGGCCTCCTCTGGCTGTCTCATTCCTGCTAAATTTATGCCTAGTCTGACTGCCACAACCTCAGCCTCACTGACACCGGCCTTTCTAATTTGTCCCTAAAATCGCTGCTGTTTCTGACAGTGCCCAGGCATGTGGGGATTCCTCCCTGTTCTGATGATTATTAAGTTAGCTCTCAGCCCTCCTCGCTCGGAAGCTGGTTTTCATGGTTTACACCAACCCAGAACATAGCTAGCCACAAAGGCAGAGATGGGGAGAGCGGCAAGGTTGGGACCACAGCAATCCCAGGATGCAACACCATGGTGAAATCCCTACCCGAACTGCCTTCACACACACGTTGCATAAACCACCACTGCCACTACACAGTCTAGTCTTGTGTAGATGTATCTCAGTTTATTTTCTGTCTTTCTACTGCTTTTAGAGTCCTGAAATTTGGGGGTTTTGACAATTTCATCCAGTTTTATCATTGCCTTTTGGAGGGAGGATTTGGAGTTACTCACTCTACAACCTCACATATGCAGGTGATACCACCCTAATGCCAGAAAGTGAAGAGGAACTAAAGAGCTTCTTGATGAAGGTGAAAGAGGAGAGTGAAAAAGCTGGCTTAAACTTCAGCATTCAAAAAACTAAGACCATAGCATCTGGTCCTATCACTTCATGGCCAATTGATGGGAGAAAATGAAAACAGTGACAGGCTTTATTTTCTTGGGCTCCAAAATCACTGCCGATGGTGACTGCAGCCATGATGCTGATACTCCCAACTCCAGTGGAGGCAGTGGTGGACCAGACATTTGTGATATCGTGTCAAGGAGCACCTTGCTAAATCCCCATTCCACAACCTCCACTGGAATGGAAGAACCATTGGAGGGTAGGAGAGAAACCCACTGAGGATGTGTGACAGGGCTGGCTGCTGGTTCGACATGACTTTGCCGACTAAGGTCCGTCTAGTCACGGCTGTGGTTTTTCAGTGGTCATGTATGGATGTGAGAGTTGGACTGTGAAGAAGGCTGAGTGCCGAAGAATTGATGCTTTTGAACTGTGGTGTTGGAGAAGTCTCTTGAGAGTCCCTTGGACTGCAAGGAGATCCAACCAGTCCATTCTGAAAGAGATCGACCCTGGGATTTCTTGGGAGGGAATGATGGTGAAGCTGAAACTCCAGTACTCTGGCCACCTCATGTGAAGAGTTGACTCATTGGAAAAGACTGATGCTGGGAGGGATTAGGGGCAGGAGGAGAAGGGGACGGCAGAGGATGAGATGGCTGGATGGCATCACGGACTCAATGGATGTGAGTCTGAGTGAACTCCGGGAGATGGTGATGAACAGGGAGGCCTGTTGTGCTGCGATTCATGGGGTCGCAAAGTGTTGGACACGACTGAGCGACTGGACTGAACTGAAGAGTTTGGGATCAGAAGCTGAGCTGACATAGCTGTGGCCTGGAAGCTTCAGAAGAACCAGTTACTTGCCATCAACGCATATTCCTAGCTCCTTCAGATGGATGGTGATGGGTATTGAGTGTAGTCAACCGTTGTGGGGATTGGAATATCCATGTGACTGGAAAAGTCACAAGCAGAGAATGGAGTCAAGTCCTCGCCTTTGATTTTTAAGGTTTTACTTCCATTTTTCCCTTCACATATTGGCAAAAACAATAAACACAAATTTAAAAAGTAACAATTTACCCTCCAGGCTCGTGGACTTAGTAGTCCAGTCTTGCTCTGAGCCATGAGGTGGGCTCTGAGGCCTGTTGCAGCCCTTGGGACCCAGTCCACGTCTTTGACCCCGGTGGCTCTGGCTGCCCTGGAGACCCTGTGTGTGACAGAGCACCAGGCGAGATTTGTCCTGGGAAAAAATGACTCATTTTGTTAGAAAGTTTTACAAGATGGTTATTAAAAAATGTGATGGCTAATGAGTAAACAACTTGACAAGATTCTTTCAGTAGGCGTGTGTGCTGAGTCTCTTCGGTTGCATCCGAGTCTTTGCGATCCTATGGATTGTAGCCCGCTAGGTTCCTCTGTCCATGGGATTCTCCAGGGAAGAGTACTGGAGTGGGTTGCCATTTCCTACTCCTTATTTCAGGATGTTGGCCCTTAAAAGATTTTCATTCTTAAAGCTGGTTCACTTGGGATTTAAATAAGTGGTGGATTTAATCATTTGACCGAATTGTTTATCATCAAGACATTCCTTCTGCTCTGCTTTTCACCATTCAACACATCAGCCTGGCATCAGCAGGTGTTGCCATGGAGCAGATGGGGCCCCCTGTGCTATACCCGTGGTGATTAACTCACTTTCTTTACTCATTGTGGATTGATTATTCTGGGCAAGGGACTCTTCAAGAAAGTATGTAAAGCAAAGCTATGAAACGAATGTGTGGTTTTTCTTTTTCTGTGAGAAAAATCTTGGTTTGTCTTTAATGGACCTTACCAGTGACTCTGTATGAATTCAGGCTTTACGGACTCAGATTCTGTGTTGTTTGAGCTTTTAGAAAAAAATTTTAAAAATTAAAGTCTGTTTTTTTTGCTTTGATTTCTATGGAAACTAGTTTAATTATGGACCATTAGCTACCTCACTTCAATTCTAGTTTCACCAAAGTTTCTTGATTTTTTAATTGGGAAAATTTCTCATGGAATAAATGTCTCTTGGAACATTCTTATTCTGCCTATCATAGCTTCTGATGATGGGGCCTGAAGCCTAATCAGAGATAACGGACCATGAAATGCTGATATTTTTTTCAACAACTGATGAAATAGTATAATTTTAAAAAGACATTTTCTAAGACATTCATTTAAAAATAATTAAATAACTTGTTACCTCTCTTATACACACACACAGACAGACAACTATGAAAGGTGGTCCAGTGGTTTAGACGTCTATGTTTGTGATAAACAAGTAACACCCTATTTCACAGGCTCCCTGACTGGGGCAGCTGGCCCGCACTCTGCCTTGTGTGCCCCCCAGGACTGGGAAAAGAATAGGAGCATCCAGTCCCTGCAGCCTCTCCCCCATCTTCTCAGTTAATGCTTCCACTTTTTATTTTAGCTCTTTTTGCTGTATTCTGTCAGTCTTGGAATGATTTACTACTTTCCCATGTATTTTTAAATTTTTATTTATTTATTTATTTGGTTGTCCTGAGTCTTACCTGCAAACTCTCAGTTGAGGCATGTGGAAGCTAGCTGCCCAACCAGGGAGTGTGGATTCTTAACCCCTGGACCACCAGGAAGTTCCTTCCCATGTAGTTTTTATTATGGTTCTTTATAGCAGTGAAATTCCTCTCTCTCCTTATGGAAAACTCCTTTTCTCCTTTGACCTTGAGAAAGGTCACTGGCTTCCTATATGGTTTCTAGACTCCCATTGTTTCCATGCTGTCTCTACTGGGTTGAATACATTTCAACTCTACCTCACTCTGTAAGAGTGACTGGGGACTCTAACAGATACAGGGTGTGGAGAGAACCTGTCTTTCTATGTCTGGGTAAAGAACATTTTAAATGGACAGAGATAAACTATTTTATTCTGAAGATTATTATTATTATTATTTTTATCTTAAAAGATACAAAATTTTATGAAACAAACCTGGAATCAATGGTATCATTCCATAAATTAGACAGCAGTAAAATCTTCCCAGGGTGTGTATATACACACACAGATCACAGTGATTTTCATTGTGCAAGGAATGGAGAGGTGTAGACACAGACTTCTTTCTTTCTTTCTTTCTTTTTAAACCACATGAGAAGCCGAGACGATCAGGGCGGGGCTCCCAGTATGACTCGGGCAGGAAGGTGGCCACCAGCCCCGGATGCTTCATCCCTTGAGAAAGAAGGAAACTCCGACCGCCCTGCAGAGTCTCGGGAAGCCAGGAAAGGCGGCTGGTGAGCAGAAACGCTTCTGATCCCAGCTGCAAAAAAACACACGTGCCATGAGTTTTATTTAAATAACACAGGAGTCCACCGTGGGAGAGCAAAGAGAATATCAACAGAAAACGTCTCCAGAGACAGGAACTTAGAGGGAACGGTTCCAGAATCCTTCCTTTTTGATCATCAGGGATTGGGTCTGGTTGTGACCACGCGGGGTCAGCAGGAACAAGCTCGGGGTGGAAACGTGATGCTTGGTGGGAGCACCGTCCCTCCCCTCGACCTCCAGCAAGACACAGACAGACACACACACAGACTCAAAGACACTGCTTAAGACAACCGAACGTGTGCTTTTCTCTTTGTTGTTGGCGAGTCAGCAACGCCCACACAAGCTGAACTGGTTAGTCAAAACCAGATCAAGAACCGAAGACTAACCTTTCAGGGCGTTCACAGGGACTGTGGCAGGTAAATATTGTCAGAGGCGATGTGACTTTATACCTTTTGTGGAGCTTCCAGGTGGTACGTAGAATGAGTCATTCTCATCATTAACAAGGAAAGTCCTCTCCCTTAGAGTGCTAAGCATATTGAGATTAAATCTGAGAGAAATGCCTGCCACCCCGTTCAGAAGATGAGAGGAAAAGAAATACGTTGTGTGTGATTTTCCTTCAGCTAAGACCACTTTCTTCATCTGCAAAATAGCAGGTTGGATTTGATCAGCGCTTTTTTTTTTTTCTTTGATTTTTTCATGTAACTTTGGAACCGTTTCCCAAATGGAAATACTGCCCTTAAACGGAATGGAAAGGTGGCGGTTTTAACATATTGCCTCAGGGTCTGTGACAGTATTTTCACTGAGGTTAGGGTCTGTGTCCTCTTGAGTGTGAGCAGGTTTGTGATAGCTTCGGCATCAAAATGTGGTGGCAGAGACCCTAGGCGACCGCAGAGGCAGAGTCATAAGGCCCGTGCAGCTTCCGGCATCTGCTCTAGGACCCTTGCCTCGGAGGCCGTGACCACGAAGCGGTAAGAAGTCCATTAAATGCTGCCACCACGCTGCGCGGAGCCCAGGCACCTGCAGGGCGGCTGGAGAGACGCTGGTCCATGGTCTCAGGCAGCAATCCTGGTCCCGGCCCTGGGATCCCAGCCCCATCCGCTTGACTCACTCCCCGCTGTGCAGTTCTCAGCTGAGGCCCCAGACACCAGAGACCAGAGGCGTCCCATCCCTGCTCCGCCCTGTCTGAATCCACCAGTCTCATAGAACCTGTGAGGATCATAAACTGGGTGGGCTTTTTAAAAGTTATGTTGACTTTTGGGGTGGGTTAGTTAAGATGCAGTGTATGACCAAAACAAAATTACAGAGGTTATGTTGGAGTTTTTCAGGCCGAAGTAAAGGACCTGTGGAATGGAAACTGCTCCCCTGAAAACTGCTTATGGTATCTGGCACCCATGAGAAAAACAGGGCTAGTGGTAGCCTTTTGTGAGTTCACTGTAACCTGCATGACCTGAGCCATATTCCAAATATTTCAAAATGTTGACTGTTAAAGTAATTAGCCTCCAGTTAAAATAAATAAATTAAAAAATGCTAAACATTCCCTGGATATAAGAGTTTGATTCCAAAAGACCTTTGGTGCGAAAGCTCAACATTTAACATTCCATGATCTGAGGTTTTAGAAGGCACAATTCTACATGGGTGATTTGGGGTACATTTGAGGCCTCATCTTACTGTTGTGGAAATTTCCACTTTGTTATTGACTCCATGTTTCAATGTCAGTAGGAGAATTCTATCAAATTTCTCTACGAATTCGTTCACATCCAGAGAAATGGCACTGCCTTTATTTATAGCTTCCGCTTAGAATTTAATATTTAGAAGAGTTCAGTGACATTTTCATAGTGATATGACATGAGGGCAATACAATATTACAGAAGCAGAAAAAGTTCAAATGTACTTTGTTTCCATTGATGACACCCATATGTCACAAGGGAGAATGGTGAGCTGATTAATTAAAATCAAGAAGAGCAAAAATTAGACAGCCTCTGAAACAAAGCAAAACTGTAGATTCCTCTTGGGACCGCAGAGCTCTTCTCTTGTTTCCTTTCACCCCTGGTGTGACATGAAGTCTTCCTTCTCAGTTATTGAGGTGGAAAATAGCATTGCTAAAAATCCAGGAGACCAGCAGTGGACCTTCTGGCTGTAGTTTTTTCTTTTTTAAGTTTATCTAACAGCCCAAGGTGGGCTTGTCGTGGGGTGGCCCTAGTTGTAAAGGACCTGCCTGCCAGTGCAGGAAACGTAGGAGACGTGGGTTCTGTCCTGACATCAGGAAGATCCTGTGGAGAAGGGCATGGCGATCCTGGAGAATCCCATGGACAGAGGAGCCTGGCAGGCTACAGTCCATCGCGCTGCAGAGTTAGACATGACTGAAGTGACTTAGCACGCATGCAACAAACCAAGGCATATTTGAAAATGGGGGAGAGGTACAGTGTTGGTGATACGGTGGGTAAAAGATGGATTGGACCAAATACGCTACCTTTAGTTTTGTTGAGGCAGTCTCTTTCATTTTGTGTTTCAGTTTTGTGAGAGTGTTTTAACTCAGTGCTTCCACAGGTTTTCATGTGCGTAACAGTCTTCTTTAGATCATGTTGAAATGCAGGTTCTGACTCAGTAGACTGAGGCCTTAGTTTAGTGGGACCTACGAGTCCACATTTCTAGTGAATCCGAGATGATGCCTAGGGCCACTCTCAGAATAGCGAGATTGTCAACAGCTGGTAGCAGATCCTGCAGCCACGTGTGGCAGCCTCAACTCAGCCTTTCATACAAGCAGTTGGATTTCAATGGAAATGTAAAATCTGTACATAGGGCCAAATTATTCAAATCAGTAAGTACTTGAACTTAGTCCCTAAGTGACTCTGGAACTTTCTTGTAAGGGACACACTTCTAAAAATGATATTTCTTCTGAAAATTTGGACGTTGTTATAGCTCACTCAGTTATGAATACTGATTATTTTATTTCATATAAAAGCTCAAGGCAGTGGCTCTGTGCAGGTACAAACTGAGAGTTTGCATGTAATTCTTCTTTAGCTCTGTTTTCCAGAATGAAGGTGCATGTTTCCCAGCAATTAAAAAAAACGGTTGTACTTCTTCCTAACTAATTATATTCTGAAAGTGTTGTCACTGATTTAAAATTTTAATGCAGATGTGGTTTTGACATTTTATTTTCCAAGACAATTTGACATGGCAGGTATAATTCTTGGATGGATCATCAAAGAAACAGTCACCCAATAGAATCTTCTAATAGAGTAAAATTATTAGCATATATAAAGGTTTGTAGATCATAGAAACAGGGTTCTGAGCCAATGCAATTTTTTTCTCCCTCAAGGAAGATGAGCAGTAGTTTGACAATTTTGATTGATATCATATGAATGAGTAGCATTTGAAACGTAGTTATATTTCATAGAGGCTTACTTTTTCCTGAAATACAATGAATAAAGAGATGTGAACTGAGATTATGGTAATCTGACTTGCAGAAAAGTTAGTGTGCGTGACAGCAAAAGAGTTTTTTTTTTTAAGTTCCCTTGGTTTTCATGAATCTACTCAATAAATGCACTAGGGTGTGTATATGATCTTTCCAGTAGGAGGGTGGAGGAGACTGGCTGAAAAATCCAGTATCTGAAACATCTGGGATGTTGAGCAACAAATGAATCCCAGAGCCAACCTGCCTTCTGAAATACACTCGTGTAGTTAAGCACGTCTCTAATTAGTCGTTACAGATGTTTTTGATGTCTTTGAACTCTCTTTCAGAGACACAGTTACAGCCCATTAATAATGTACCTATAGATGGAGATGTTTTAGTTCTCTGTGTAGTGTGACAAGCTGGGGAAAGCGATGAATTGGCTGAAGAACTGATTCTGCGTTACATCTCCATCTGTGACGAGGAACCTAATTTCACCCTTTGTTACAGAAAAGAGAAGTTCAGAGAAGGCAGCCACACAGGGTGCTGAGGGCCGGAACCCACCCTGCCGTGCCCCTGCCGTTGCCCTGCCCTGCCCTGCCCTGCCCTGCCCTGCCCCTGCCCCTGCCCTGCCCTGCCCTGCCGTGCCCCTGCCCTGCCCTGCCCTGCCCTGCAGCAGGAGGGGCGGTAGGAGCGATGGAGATAGTGCGTGTAGAGGGTTTAGATCTCCTCCGGGTGAGCCCAAAGCAGCGGGGCCCGCCCAGAGCCTCATGTTATTGTTATGACTTTTCCTCTAACCTACGATTTTTTCCACATTGTGCAAGCTTGTCAGGTAGCCACCTGTGTCCTGTTCACGCCACCATGATTTTATTTCTCGTTATTGAAGTTTGTGCTTCTAATTGAGAGGTGTTGCTGTTTTTTCCAGATCCATCCTGGCAGATTAATACCCAGCAAGAGTCCTGCTGTCAGTGGGCCTTTGAATGGTGTATTTAAAACCGCCTTTGATGGCAAGGATGCCAAGTTATGCGCTACGCGACAACTGTTTTGTGCTGCTTTGTAAGCTATGGGATTGAGAGCTGCAGAGCTTTGATATCATCTCTGACTGTGTTTGTTTGTTTCACTTGAAATCTTAAATACATTATACCTCTTGCAGTTCATCTTCTGAAGCCATTGAGAGAACGTTAAAAGAAAATTAAAAAATAAAAGAGTATCCCTGAAATTTTGCTCCTGGAAAAGTCACCATTTCAAGTCAGACTCTGTTTTTGAGTAATTCCTTAGGCTGCAGAGCCTTCTGATGGTGCAGCTGGAGTTGAGCTGTATGGGGTGTTAGGGGGAATGTTTTTGCCTCCCCAGGCACTCAGTTCAGTGAGAAGTCAAATCCAGAAGATGAATCCATCTGTATGCTACCAGGGAACAAACAGCATTGTTCTTTTTAAAATGAATTAATTTATTTTAATTGGAGGCTAATTACTTTACAATCTTGTAGTGGTTTTTGCCATACATCGACATAAATCAGCCATAGGTATACGTGTGTCCCCCATCCTGAACCCCCCTCCCACCTCCCATCCCATCCCTCTGGGTCATCCCAGTGCACCAGCCCTGAGCACCCCGTCTCATGCATCGAACCTGGACTGGTGATCTGTTTCACATATGATAATATACATGTTTCAATGCCATTCTCCCAAATCGTCCCATCCTCTCCCTCTCCCACAGAGTCCAAAAGTCTGTTCTTTACATCTGTGTCTCTTTTGCTGTCTTGCATACAGGGTCATTACCATCTTTCTAAATTCCATATATATGTGTTAATATACTGTGTTGGTGTTTTTCTTTCTGACTTACTTCACTCTGTATAATAGGCTCCAGTTTGATCCACCTCCTTAGAACTGATTCAAATGTATTCTTTCTAATGGCTGAGTAATACTCCATTGTGTATATGTACTACAACTTGCTTATCCATTCATCTGCTGATGGACATCTAGGTTGCTTCCATGCCCTGGCTATTATAAGCAGTGCTGCGATGAACATTGGGGTACATGTGTCTCTTTCAGTTCTGGTTCCTTGGTGTGAATGCCCAGCAGTGGGATTGCTGGGTCGTATGGCAGTTGTATTTGCAGTTTTTTAAGGAATCTCCACACTGTTCTCCATAGTGGCTGTACTAGTTTGCATTCCCACCAAGAGTGTAAGAGGGTTCTCTTTTCTCCACACCCTCTCCAGCATTTATTGCTTGTAGACTTTTTGATGGCAGCCATTCTGACTGGCGTGAGATGGTACCTCATTGTGATTTTGATTTGCATTTCTCTGATAATGAGAGAGCATCTTTTCATGTGTCTGTTAGTCGTCTGTATGTCTTTTCTTTAAAAACTTTTATTGGAATATAGTTGCTTTACAACGTTGTGTTAATTTCAGGTGTACAGCAAAGTGATTCGGTTGTACCTGTACCCACCCTGCTTTGATTCTTTTCCCATATAGGTCATTACAGAGTGCTGAGCAGAGTTCTCTGTGCTGGGCAGGAGGGCCTTGTTAGTTACCTGTTTTATACATGGTAGTGCGTGTGTGTCAGCCCTAATCTCCCAGCTCACCTCTCCCCCCCTTTCCCTGCTGGGAGCTGTTTATTTTCTACATCTATGACTCTATTTCTGTTTTATAAATAAGTTCATTTGTACCATTTTTTTTCTAGAGTCTGCAGTGATTTCCAGAATGAAGCATGCATAAACCCAACATATATTGCCTAACAAAAGGGAATTTCCTTAAGTCTGGTGAACAAGTGTGATCAATAGGCAAATATCCACCTTGCTCTGCCTGGCTTCTGATGCTCAGAGCAACTCCTTTAGCCTCTGGGTCCCCATGGTGACATCTTATAAGTGGCTCTAGGGCCCTTGGATGGAAATGCAAGCCAGTCTGTGGGTGCAGTATAGGTTATAGCTTTTACATGTTTATACATGTGGTATGCAGGCTCCTATTTATCCTCTTGCCTGGAGTTCCACAAAAGACAGATGGAGGCCTGTTGGAGGAAAAGCCCACTGAAGAAGATTCAGATGGGACCTCTTCAGAGGTCATTCTTCCGGCCATAGGGCTGAGATTTACCACCAGCCCTGTAACAATGAGAAACTGAAGATTTGGGTCCTGATGCATATTCTTTAGAATTTGTTATGAATAATCGGTATGTTAAACTCTTTTTTGTCCTCAACATGAAAAACACTTCTCAGTGCTTTTTTTTTTCTTGTATAAATTCCAAAGATAAGTACAGGTATTCTTATATTTTAGTTTTGGATCCCGCCTGCTTCTTAAAGTTAATAATTTAAATTGTAAAGTAAGAGAAACCAGATAATTAAGTTCATGTCAGAAAAGTACCTCAAAAAGGTACAACAACTTTATATGAAATTTTCACAGGTCTTTACTCACAGGAATGGTGAAGAGGCCTGTCTATGACATTGCTTCTTTATAAGTTATGTGGAAACAATTTTCATACCACTTTTTCTTAGAATGACCTTCACAGAAAGTTCAAGTTCATGAAAATAAAGCAGAACAAAATGAAAACATGTTTTTAGAAAGTGCTTTCCAAAAGGCTTGCTTTCCGAAGAGTCTAGAGGAACAGCTTCAAACAGATATTTCTATGAAGTTTTGAGTGTTATCTTACAAAGCTTTGAATATTTTATTCTATCCAATAATATAATTGTGATTGATATGTGTATATATTTTTGACAGTGGTTGATATTTTTGTTCTATTATGTTATCAATGTTACACATACTTTATGTCTATAATAAAATAAAATACTAAAATAGAAGTGTTAGCTCAGGAGCTAGACTCTGAGGGTTAAACCCTATGTTTGCCACATACTACTGTGATCTTAAGGAATTTACAAAAGCACTCTTTGCTCAGTATTTTGAAACAGAATACTTATCTCAGAGTTTTCAAAATAATTAAATGAATTAATACATGTAATTTTTTTAGAAACACTGCCTGGCACACAGTTCTGGCTCAGTGTATATCAGCTATTATTCTCATTGTTCATTGTTATGTAAAAAGGCCCTGGGAAACAGTAAAAGAGAACAAAACTGAGACAGGAGGGAAAGAGGCAGGGCACGTGTGTAAAGGAAGGACGTGGCCATGGTACGTGACGAAGGCTGGTCAGAATCAACTAGGTCCAAGGTGGTGGAAGATCCAGCCTCTGGTAGAACTTGAGGCTCATCACACGCGCCCTGGAATACACCAGCATCTACATGGCACACCCACAGGCACCATGACCATTCTGAGGGCAATGGGAAGAGGCCACCAAGTGGGCGCTGGCCCAGTTTCTGGAAATCTCCATCCCTTTCCCAAAATAATTGTAATAATTCTCTGACTCATTAGCCTATGAAATTACCCAGCCCATGAAAACTAACCACATCGTATTTCAGGGCCTCTCGCCTTCTGGGATGCCCACACTCTGCCTACGGAGTGTGTTTCTCTCTAAACAAATCTGTTTCTCAGCTATCACTTCGTCTAGGGATACTTTTCCCGTGAAGCAAGGTGACCCTTCACCTTCCGGGTCAGAACTACCGCCTGTTCTCCCTCATAGTCCCTGTGGGCCAGGATTACAGGAAGGGCTCCTGAGATTGGCTCTGGTTGGAGGGGCTGTGGCTGAGAGTGTGGGGGTCTGGAGTCGCTGAGAGCTGACTGGACGCCTCTCTTCAAGAGGTCTCTGCATTTCCCCGTCTGTTCTCACATGTGGGCTTTTTGGGTCTCCTCACCGCATGCCTGCTTCACAGCAGTTAGCTTGCATGCAAAGAGGCCCAGGGCGCAATAGCCAGAGGACACAAAGTAGTCTTTTATTCAGGAGCCTCAGAAGTCATGCCGGGTCGCTTCCACTGCACTGTACTCATTGCGCTGTCGTAAAAGTCCAGCCAGCTTCAAGGGGAGGGAGCATAGATTTCTCTTTTGTAATGGATGGAGTTGCCTTGTGAGGGGAATATGTGATTCAGGAGACATCGTCTGGGCCACCTTGGGGAGATGCAGTCCGTCGCTGCTATTGTTGTCTAGTGTCTTCCTGACACAGTCACATCCTCAAAGGGATATATCCTAACTGTTGAAGAAACATGGGGCTAAGTGTATATTTCTTATGAAGTGAAATAAAAGTTTTCTGTCTCAAATAGATCATTGCCTGAGGCTAAAGCATAATTGACTCCATGGAGTTTTCTCACAAATGGAGACATGTTTTCTGTTGATACCAGATGCAAAGATGTCCTAATCCTATTCTGTTGCTAATGAAGGAATCTGTTTGGAGTTATTGCTTCAAAAGAGAATCACCTTTTCTTGTGTGCCCTGGAAATGCCTTTAGACATTGTATTTATCCACCAATTATATTTTATTTTGATAGCATACTTAATAGACTTGTTTATGGTTGATGCATCTTTGTTTGCCAGATAAAAATACAATTCAGTGACTACAATGAGTAGTTATTAAATTCTGTGATATGATGAAAGTAATTATAGTTAATGTTATCTATATTATTACAGTTTTTGCCATTAGTGAACAAACACATTTTAGCTTTTCCATTATAGAGGAAATATGTTTCTTTCAGCATACAGTGGCAGTTGGCATACATTAACTTTATTTTGATATTTAATTGTATATGTTTTGAGTGGCATTTTGCATAAATTTGTGAAATTTTATATAAGATTCAAGGTAAGTTTTACTTGGGGCTTCTCTGTTGGCTCAGTGGTAAAGAATCCACTATCAATGTCTGACATTCAAGAAACCTGGCAATTTTGACCCCAGAAATCCCTCTGTGGAGAGTAATTAGCTTTTCCATTGTTGACACAAGAATCTGAGAACCTACATTATTCAAGAACACTCAAGTGCAAGAGATCTCTCTGGAGAAAACTCTCTCTGCATTCTCAGATCTTTCTATTTGTCTCGTGCCTTTCTGTCTGTCTGTCTCTTTACCCAAGCTTGAGACAAGTGTTACGGTTCTGAGGCAGTAAGGCTTTATCCTGCTCTCACAATTGTTGCTGTTGTGGGCTCTAAGTCATGTCTGACTCTTTGCAACCCCATGGACTGCAGTCGGACCAGGCTCCTCGTCCATGAGACTTCCAAACAGGAATACTGGAGTGGGTTGCCATTTCCTTCTCCAGGGGCTCTTCCCAACCCAGGGACTGAGCCCTCGTTTCCTGCCTTGGCAGATGGGTTCTTTACCACTGAGCCAGCTGGGAAACTCCCACAATCCTTGTTACCAGGAAGTTATTGATGACTGTCAACATCAGAGCTTTACCTTCCATCATCATTTTTTTTTTTTTCCTCTTAATTGAAGACTACTGGGAAATAGTTGAAACATAAAAATAAGTATTTATGGAATGAAAATGCCTAAAATCAAAGCAATCTAAAACTGCTTTGTGGGAAAGATAGTCCATATTTCACAAGCTCTTCTTCTGATGTAGTTTGCTCACATCAAAGGAGAGAAGCAGTTGGTGGCTCATTCTTGGTCCTAGAGGAGAAAGCTTCTAAATGTGAACTGAACAAAAAAGAAAGCATATGAGTAAGAAGTAAGTCCCTTGATAGGGTCTGTGATAGCATATTTGCTCTTTCAAAGAGGAATTACGTGGGTTGAAAACTAACACAACACACAAACACACAGACGTTGCATAGAACAACCCGGAAGAATAAAGCGACACCAAATTTAGGGCGCTAAGTCGGTGCCTCTGGAGGAAGGCGCGAAAGTGGAGTTACGAGAGAAGTGGGAAAGGGGATTTTCACCTTTCACTCTCTTTCTGTATAAGGTGAACTTGTCTGATGTAAAGAGATTATTTTTTGTGCTTTTATTTTAAAATAACAAGAATATTCTGTGTCTTGCTACTTTTGTTTGTGTTGAAATCAGGGTGTACTTGTTACTAGGTAAAGATGTTTGTTTGTCATTTTTTTCCACAGTAATCTTTTTAAAGGGTAAAAGCATATAATTATTTCTATTTTTGAATTTCAGAGCTGAAAACACAGTAGAGAAAATATCACCTCTCAGGCTGTCTCCTATAAACACTTAATTTAAAATCAAATGTATCATTCATCTTTCCCCCTAAAACATTCCTAAAGGCCTAAAACAGCTTGTTGTTTCTCATAGTTCTGTGAATTGACGGGTCATTCGGCTGGGGTCACTCTCGTGGCTGCTGACTCACGGTCTGGTGGGGAGGGAGACGGGGCGGCCTCACCAAGGAGCTGGCACTTGGAGCTGGCAGTCAGCCGTGGCGTCTTAAGTCTGCGCCCACGTGGCTTCTTTCGCCACGGCCCCTCCTCCTGCAGGGCCTCTCCAGTGGCCCCTGGCTCCAAGGACAGCCTGGATTTCCTTACAGCGTGGCCAATGGGCTCAAGCTGAAAGCTGTCTCAGCTTTTCATGGTTAGACTTGGAGCTGGCTCATGGTTGGTTCCCATTGAATTCTGTTGGTCGAAGGTCAGAGGACCCTTTAGAGTCAAGGTGTGGGGAAGAGCCACCGGTGGGCATCTTCACAGTCTCTGGCCTCACCCTCCACATCCCCTCCTTGCAGGACACCCATCCCAATGCCTCCTGTTAGGTAGCCCGTGGTAGACAACTATACTGTTGTAAAGTGATGCTCAGCGTTGTGCGTGTGTGCTAAGTCGCTTCAGTCGGGTCTGACTCTCTGAGATGCTGTGGACTGTAGTCCTCTGGACAGGCTCCTCTGTCCATGGCATTCTTTAGGAGCTCAGGACCAGATTTGAAAGGCTTAGCGCAATAGACTTGATTTCTTGCTTACATAGCAGTCCAAGGGTTCCTGGTCAGAGCAGCTCTTGTTCTGTTGGTGATTTGGAGGTCCAGGCTCCTTTCATCTTCAGCATGTGGCTTCCGGGTTTGCTGTGCCTGCAGGCAGTGGTATATGAGAGGGCAAACAGCATGAGGAATCACGCAGGAAAGGTTTTATGGGCCAAGGGTGGGCACAGTGTGCTTCATCTTTACTCACATAACACCGGCTGGACCTCAGTCTCAAGGCCACACTCAGTCACACAAGGACGCTGGGATGTGTACTCTGATGGCTGTGTGTCCAGGGGAAGGGGGAGGGGGACTGGTGATTAGGTAGCATTCCCGGCCACAAACGACTTCCCCATCCCCCCAAAATAAAGAAAAACAGAAATAACTTCCTTTGAGAATGGTCATATCCACCTCTGCGATGTCTTGAAACCCACCTCAGAAACTTGTTCTTTTATTGGATTTAAAAAATAAAAGGAACATGCTTTTTTATTTTTTTGAGTGTGTAGGGCCGTGATGTCTATGAGGGATCAGGGAGATTAGTACGGTGGTACTGAACCTGAATGAAAGCTGATAAATGGAAGTCAGACTTCACCCAGCATCCCTTAGGTCAGAGTGAAACGGAGCAGGACCCTGTGGTCCTGGCACGGTCGCGTCCTCTGCCTGCCTTTTGTCTGTGGAAATATCTTAGCCAAAGAGTAAGTTTCATCAGAGAAGTGAGAACATGCAAGAACAAAGGAAATCAGTCAAAGGAGAGCAAATAATAATAATTAGGTAAAGTCAGGGATTCTAGTTCCTCCGCAAGGTCTACAGATCATATTCTGAGGCATATCCTGTGTGCTGTCTTGTGGAGACTAGAACCCTCAGCAGGTGGAAGAGGTTAACTACGTGTTGACCGGCGATGGCACCCCACTCCAGTACTCTTGCCTGGAGAATCCCATGGAAGGAGGAGCCTGGTGGGCTGCAGTCCATGGGGTCGCTAAGAGTCGGACACGGCTGAGTGACTTCACTTTCACTTTCACTTTCATGCATTGGAGAAGGAAATGGCAACCCACTCCAGTGTTCTTGCCTGGAGAATCCCAGGGACGGGGGAGCCTGGTGGGCTGCCGTCTGTGGGGTCGCACAGAGTCGGACACGACTGAAGTGACTTAGCAGCAGCAGCAGCAGCAAACCAGGTAGTGGCCGTGACACGAGCTTCCACAATTCCCAGAGCCGGCCTTAAGAAATGGAAACAATCAAGATGATACTGGTCAAACCATGATGGCCAATTTTAAAGTGACTGTCAGAGCTGACTGTGCTGCTTCTGCGTGTAGTCCCCTCCCTCTGTCTATGAAAGCTCTTGCCCACTGATTGTCAGTGGCTGCCTTTGGACAGGAGTCCACTCCCCCGCTCCACCCCACCCCAGTTGCTGGCATCCAAAATGAAGCAAACTTTCCTTTCCACCAACAAGGCTTCTTTAATGACTTTTGAGCAGCTGGATCCTACTTTCAGTTACAATAGTTATAAGTAAAAAAAGAAAAGAAAAAGAGAAATGTTCTTGCTTGTTTCTTATGTTTATCCAGTGCCCTTAAAATGTGATTGTTTATGAAAAATAGACCTTCCCCATTTTCTTTTGTGTACAGTATAGGTATAGGTTACAGCTGTCTGAGTAATGGGCACCAAGGCTAGGTTAGATTTACTGGGGAAAATGCTGGTGAGGGAACATGGGGAGAGAGACAGACAGATGGGAGAGAGCTCAGACAGTGATGTAGGTCTGGCCCTTCTGATGGCAAGAGGGAAGGGAGGATAGGAGGGAGATGAATCGAGGTCTTAGACCGCAGTTCCCTTTTAAGACCATTTCAGCAAGGCTGGCAGGGACTCCTCCAGCTGAAGTCCTCTGCTCCATGGACTGCCGCATCTACAGAGGTGGATTCTGTCACTGGCAGAGAGATGTCATGGCAAGTGGCCTGCTCACAGTCACAGTGGGGATTTCAGATGCGGCAGCTTGAGTCACAGCCATCTGTGTTTCTTGGAGCTGGAGAGTGGAGAGGTGTATTTTCATGGTTGCTGTAGTGTTATTTCATTCCTGTGGCCCAATGAGCAACTAGAGAGTGGTTTAAAATATTTAGCAGTCATAAATGCCCTTTGGAATAACTCATTTACTCATTATCTTTGTAATAATTCATCATCTGTTATTACCTGGTGGCTCAGATGGTAAAGAATCTGCCTGCAATGTAGAAGACATGGGTTCAGTCTCTGGGTTGGGAAGATCCCTGGAGAAGAGAATGGTATTCCATTCCAGTATTCTTGCCTGGAGAATCCCATGGACCATAGGAGCCTGGTTGGCTACAGACCATGGGGTCACAAAGAGTCAGACATGACTGAGTGTCTGATACTTTGACTCATTGTCTGTTATCTATCTGCCTGTACCAGAGGAGTAGTTTGAAAAATTGTAGTTGGGTGGGTTTAAATTAATTTTTGTTTTTGGCCTAGAAACTTGCTTCCAGAGCATTGGTGTTATAAGAGAATGTCTGATGACCACCTCATTTCAAAACAAATAAGAGACAAACCCACTCTAAATTTGCATCTCAGGAAGCCAGCAGTCCCATTCTGTTTTCTGTTAACTACTTTCAACTCCATTTTGCTAAATATGAAAAGTATTCTTTCTCAGACTAAGTTTTAGCTATACCTCCCTTTGCCTTTCTTACATTATTGCTGTTTGTGTTTTATCAGGATACTGGCAGGAACAAATATTCTCAAATATAAATAGGAGTTTCTTAACAAAAATAATTAGTTGGATATGGTAAATTAAGCTAAATTTTGTGCAATGACTTTTTAAAATAACACATGTGAAAATGTTTTGTAATGTTGGATTAATAGGCAGTTTTCTTTTGAATTGTTTAGACCAGAGATGATGGAGAAGGGTGAATTCAGAACACTGTGCCCTTAAATTGCCCTTATTTAACTGTGTTCTGATTCATGTGCTGCTAAAAGGAAACGAATGTGAAAAAGAATGAATATATGTTTATGCACATTTAAGCCACTTTGCCGCACACTCGAAACTAACACAACGTTGTAAATCAACTGTACTCCAATGGAAAAAAAAAAAAAGAGTTTGAAATTCAGGAGCAGTGTGGAAAAATGTCTTGGTATGCCTATTTTAAAAGGGATATTTCTTTTATTCCCCCCATTAGACCATCGGATGGGTAGAAGCAAGGATCGCAGCGGGTTAACAGACAGACCTCTGCAGTGATGGGGATCTTGAGCAAATGTGTGCCTGACTGTAGCACAGGCTTGTGGGAAAGTTGTGCTGCAGACTCGGTGAGTTACACCTGGGCGGCTGAGATGCCTTTCCAAATTTAATGTGCTGGTTCTGTCACTCCATAATCTTTTATGTGGAAGAAAAACCATGCATTTAGTAATTATAGAGTCTTTGAGGAAGATCAGTTTGGCCACTTTTATTACTTATCTTCCCAGTCATCGTTGTGCTCATGATAGAGAGGATAAATGGATTTAGTAGGAACATGCTTATTGGCAATAGAGGGAGAATAGCCCACTTAAAATTTCTGATGCTGTAAAAGCTATCACTCTGTGTGAAGACTAGAGTGTTCTGGTATAGGCTGTAAAGAAATGGAGAACAAATCATGGTTATGTACTAAAAGATACAGTATTCTATGAAGTGGTGGGAAAGAAGCGAACATAAAATGCAGCTGGGCTAAAACATATTCATCTGATCATTTCTTCCTTTGCATTTGCTGTTTCAGGCTCTGGGTATAGAGCAGAGGACATTTAGAAAGATAAAAGTGTCAGGGAGAAAAAATTAGTCATTACATCCAGATGTTCAGGCAGATTGTAAAATTAATAGAACCTTTAAGACCCAAATCCCAGAAAAATCAAGGTGATAATGGCAACAGTAATAAGTATAGTCATAAGCATTATTTTACACACTCAGTGCTAAGCATTGTATATATGCATGATTTCATTTGCCCAATGACTTTACCAGTAGGCACTTTAGTTGCTCTCATTTTACTGGTTGAAGAAATTGGGGCTTAAAGAAATTTGAGGACATTTCCAGCTCCATTTGCCTTTGGAGAAAAGTACGCCTAGTCTGTCCTTCATTGAGTCAGGAAGAGTGAGTTGTTGCTGTGCTTTTACTCGGATTTTTTGGAGAGCCAATGCAAGTGTCTTTAGTCAGTCCTCCACATCCAGATCCCTCATAGTGAAGACTGCCTTTGTTTAGATCTTTGAAGATTCCTTCCTCAGCAATAAACGCGCTCTCATGGAGTTTCATGAGCCCTGCTTTCTTCTGAATGGCACTCAGTAAATGTGGCGAGTTCTAGATATATGTCATAGTTCTCGTCTACCCCACTCTGCACTAACTGCCTCTGGGGTGTGCAGACTACAAGCTCTGAAGCTCCTTAGGGAACCTTTTCTGGTTTCTCTTCGAGATGCAGCTTGTAAAGAGAAGACAAAAAATGGGATGTTGTGAGCTTGGAGGCGATATGTGTTGGGAGCACGGCTGGGATTTCCAAAGTGGAATATGTAAACGTGAGGACTGTTTGAAGAACAAATCACATGATTATTTGGTTCTCTTTAGCTGCAAAAACTGAGTCCAATCTCCGAGACTGCCTCGAGTAATTGTTCACAGGGCAGACACAGAAATCCCTTTCAGTTACAAGATGAGAGTCCATTACCTGCTGCCCAAGACCAGGGTTCTAGGGATGGAGGCCACTAAGAAGCTAGTCAGCGTTTTATTCATGCTTAATTTAAAAGCAACAATAGAGCAGCAGCTACCACCACCACTTCCGAAGTAACATATTCAAAAGAGCCTTATATGGAGATTTAGCAAACAAATTCTATATGTGTGTTGAAATTTCAATTCAATAATCATATATGGATTTAAAGTTAAAAAAAAACGAAATGTGTGCAGGTGTGTATGTGTGAGTTTTATGCTTACTGCGGGTCAGTGCACCCTGAGCCTCTAATGGTTTCCTTAGCACAGGGAATTAGAATTTGGTATTGCTTTTGGAGAGGTGACAGAAGAGATTTTCACGCAAACATCTGCATTAATATTGATCTTTTACAGTGACCTCATGTACTCCTGAAGCCGAATCTGGTCTTTTTACCCTGACACTGAATTAAGTCTCAGAGACAGAGTTTTGGGTGAAATAGAAAAGAACAGCTTCACTGTTTTGCAGGCAGAGGGGGACACAGTGGACTACTGGCCACAGAGCTGTGCATCCCAGCCTGGAGGGGGTGGTGAGAGGCTGGGCAGCGATGGCTCAAAGCAGGTGTGCTCAGCGCATGGACGTTCTCTGACTGGTTGGTGGTGAAGTAATTGGGAGTCAGTATCATCAACCTTCTGGTTCCAACTGGTGTGGGGTCAGTATGCGTGTGGGCAGCAGACAGTCAACTTCTCCTGCTTGGCAGGGATAGGGCGAGGGGGGCGTTTGGTATCTGCAAAACTGCTTCAAGATACTGTTGTGTGTCCTCCTTGAGGAGGAACCAGAACCCCGCCCCCAGGCTGCACTCTTTCTTTTGACTGTTCCTCCCTTGTCTCACAGTCAAAAGAAAGAGTGCAGCCTCCCTTGTCTCACTGGAGAAGGAAATGGCAACCTACCCTAGTAGTCTTTCCTGGGGGATTCCCAGGGATGGTGGAGCCTGGTGGGGTCACACAGAGTCGGACACGACAGCAGCAGGGACTCAAAACTGGAGAAGGCAATGGCGCCCCACTCCAGTACTCTTGCCTGGAAAATCCCATGGTCGGAGGAGCCTGGTGGGCTGCAGTCCATGGGGTCGCTAAGAGTCGGACACAGCTGAGCCACTTAGCAGCAGCAGGGACCCAAAACCGGAGAAGGCAGTGGCACCCCACTCCAGTACTCCTGCCTCGAAAATCCCATGGTTGGAGGAGCCTGGTGGGCTGCAGCCCATGGGGTCGCTAAGAGTCGGACACAACTGAGCGACTTCATTTTCACTTTCCCTTTCCCTTGTCTCACACCCTCTCTTTTCCCTGATTAACAACTGTTTGGACCCGCCCTTTGGAATTCCTGGAAGGTCATGGAGGCAGAATGAAGCTTATTTCCTGTAATCAAGAGATGGGCACCACAGAAAGGGCTTTGTGCCCAAGAGCCCAAGGATCCTGTTTTGTTTTACTTCTGACATAGTAAAAGAAAAAAGAAAAAAAGGAAAAAAAAACTACAAGTAAGATAATAATCTATGATGTATTTATCTGGGGATACTTATTTTTCTTTTCCTTTGCTAATTGTGCACACTGGCCTCCTCCCCAGTCTTTTGTGGGCAGTTTTATCCTATGTAACGAGTGTCAAGGGTCTTCAGTGCCGTGATCGATAGCTTGAGGTAAAGAAACCATCTGGGTTTATGAATGACAGGAAGTTACATCAAGTATGATAGAAACTTCTTTGAATATTGGTAAAGAGGCTTAGCAGTGAAATGGCACTTTGGAAAATATTTCTATTTCAGGTCACTTGAGGATAATGGGTGAGTGTGTGCTCACGTGCTTAGTCCTGTCCGGCTCGCTCCAACCCTGTGGACTGTAGCGCATCAGGCTTCTCTGTTCATGGGATTCTCCAGGCTAGAATACTGGAGGCAAGTAATCTATATAAAATAAGTGAACTACATTTTGATTATAAAATTATTTCTTCATATGTTATTTAACACATCCTCTCATATTTTTTCTGGAATCAAATGCATCCAGGAGGTAGCCTGGTAATTTCAGCCATCTAATTAGCTTGACCACCTGTTTGGCCATATTGATTATTAGAGCATCTTTGAAAGGCTCATTCAGTTGAGCACATAAAAAGCTATTCTAATTCCATTTCTGGAAAAAGTACCTGATAAGAAGGAAATGCTATTAGACAGACTCTGTACTAAGTGCTTATGTTCTGAAAATCTAGGAGACTTCCATGCTCAGAAGATGGTGTATTCAGCTGTAGGACTACCTTCTACTTAGTAGGTATCAGTTTGTCTGAATGGTGATATTAAAGATTCACTTTCTTACTTCTATTAATAAAACATTGATAAATGTCTTTAAGATTCTAATGTTTGAACAGTGTAGAAAGTTTTTGCATTCCTAATAAAGTTGTATATGCATAAGGAAAGGTCATTTCAGGTTTGTTTAAAATTCTTACAGAGCAGCTTATTAAAATGAGTGGGAAAGGAACCAGTGCCTTTTACTTGACATCATTTTCCCTCTCCTTAAATAGTTAATGACTAGAAAGAATACTTCAAAGTATTCAGAAATACTTTTAATTTAAACTTTGGGCTTTTTTGACACAATTATCCATGAACTAGTTAAAAAAATAATTATTTTTTGCTTGACTGATATGATATTCTTTGGGTTTCTTCTATGAGCAGGGTACTCTCTGCTTGGGAAACCAAAGAGCCAAGAGACGTGTGGTTCCTGTATTACTATTCTCTTGGAAATTTTTCTTCATCTTTAAATTGATGTGTTTGATATATTAATTCATCACTCTTGAATTTAATTAATAAAATTGGGAACACGTTTTTATTTGTATTATTCTAGTTTGTTTTTTCTTAATTGAACAGATTCATTTTCTTGATTTAATGGGAGAACTTTTGGGAAAACTGATTAGGTCTGAATGGTTAAAACTGTTCAGAGCTTCTGTCTTCAACTGTGTAGTGGTGTAACCACCATCCAGAGAAAAATGGTGATAGAAGCTGATTGATGCCCAGTTTCAGGAATTTGCACACCGACCACAATGGACTTGCTAAGGCATCTTAAAAAAATTGCTATTCTGTAATTTTCTGCCTCATTCTTTCAAGGATATTTTGTTATTTTCCAACTTTGAGGTTCTGAGGGCAGTCTGAATAAAAATGAGAATTTTAGGTAAGGACTCTAATCAGAGAGGTAACAATCAAGTTGGGAGAGTAAAGGGATGAAGCACAACTGTAGGATTTTGTTAAGTTTGCCATCTCCTTTTCTCTCTCTTTCTGATCAGACTCTTGGAGATGTCAGTGGTATGCTAAGAAAACAGGACTCACGAGAGCTGGCCACCGTTCAGTGGTGTGGACAGAGAACTGATAACAAATGTTAAAATCTCGTAAAAAGGACTTGGGAGAAGGGGAGATATTGAGGTAGGAGTCAGGGCGCACAGAGGGGAAGATCATGGATTCTGGAGGCATACATTTCTTGGTTCAAATCTTGCCCATCCCCATTTACAAGTGTGACCTTGGTTAATTTATTTCACCTCTTTGAACTTGGTTTTGTTCTTCACAATTTGTAGGTAGTGGTAGTAGCCACCTTATAAAGATTAAAGGAAATAATTCCGTGAGCACATAGCATGTAGTAATCACCAAGCACACACAAGATGTCATTACTGTTTGTTGCTATGGACGCAGAAATGGCGTAAGTGTAAAGGAAGGCTGGGAGGAGCAGGAAGAAGGGCTGTGGCTGGAAACGAGAGACGCTCTATCCACCTTGCAGCCATGCTTGAAGGTGTAGTCAGGTTAGAACGCTGCTACAGGAGTTGTTTTGTAAGCGATGCTGGAGAGTTGGTCCTCTGCGGCCTTAGGCTGTTAATGGAGTTCACCGCCTGCTGCCTGGCCTTTTGTGCCCGAGAGTTCTCGAGGCCGCGTGGTTGCTCTGCCCCACGTCCTCCGGATAGACCTTCGTCCACGTCATTGGTAATGATGCTTATGGTCCCCAGAGGGCTAGACGTCCCTACACAAGGAAGACGGACAGTAATATCTGGGGATGGTTCACTGGACCTTTAAATAAAGGGCGTCGGGGAAAAGGAATCCCAAAAGGATGCTGTAGGGTAGGCATGAAGTGAAGGAGGAGAGAGACCAGAGCTGCAGAGGGACCATCTGATGAGGGGGAAAGCCGTGGCCCCGGATGAGGATGAGATGAAGGAGGAGGAAAGGAAACACTGGAATGCAGGCAGGGAGTTGATTAGACACTCTTTTCTGCCTGAGAGAAGATTTTCTTTAGAGTGTATCAAAGCCAGTGCCTCATTTTAAAACTTAAATAAACATTTCATTTCCAAGTAACTTCAGATTTACAGAAAAGTTACAGGGTAAACAGCAGCTCCCGTGCACGCCTGACCCAGTTTTCCCTACTCACACATCCTGCTGTTTGCAGCAGTTCTCACCAGGAAGCCACACTGGAACACGATCCTTACAACTCTTGCTTTCAGAGATCGCCAGTTGTCTCCCAATGCTCTTTATTTTTTTTCTAATCCAGGATCTCATAGAGAATGTCACATTAAATTGGGTTAGTATGTCTCTTTAGACTCCTCTGGGCTGTGACACTTTCTTGGAGTTTCTTGTGTTTGAGGAGTACTGGTCAGATGTTCTGTAGAATGGCCCTCAGTTGGATTTTCTCACTGTTAGTCGGAGGTTATAGACTTTTGGGAGGAAGACCATGAGGTGAAACACCGTTCTGATCACATCCTATCAGGGGACATGCTAACAGCATGATCTGTCATTGACGCTACTGACCTTGACCGTCTGGCTGAGGTGGTGTGTGTTAGGTTCCTCCACTGTCAACTTCACTTTCCCCTCTCTGTACTCTACTCTCTCCTTAAAAATTATTTTGTATTGAGTATAGTTGATTGACAATGTTGTACGACAAAGTTGACTGCAAAGATGCTGTACAAAGATGTACAACAAAGTGCTCTTTTGTGCGTGTACATATATCCACTCGTCTGTAGAGCCTTTTCCCATATAACTCACGGCGGAGTATTGAGGAGAGTTCTCCGTGCTATATAGTAGGTCCTTATTCAGTTCAGTTCAGTTCAGTCGCTCAGTCGTGTCTGACTCTTTGCGACCCCATGGGCCGCAGCACACCAGGCCTCCCTGTCCATCACCAACTCCCGGAGTTTACCCAAACTCACGCCCATTGAGTCAGTGATGCCATCTAACCATCTCATCCTCTGTCGTCCCCTTCTCCTTCTGCCTTCAATCTTTCCCAGCATCAAGGTCTTTTCAAATGAATCTGTTCTTCGCATTGGGTGGCCAAAATATTGGAGTTTTAGCTTCAGCATCAGTCCTTCCAATGAATATTCAGGACTGCTTTCCATTACGTCCCTACTAGTGGAATTGAAGAAAGATTATCAGAGTATGGCTGATTCACAGTGCTGTGTTAATTTCCCCATGGTGGGAAGTTATGCTTTCCCTCTGTCGGGCAGAGTATCTACTTCAGTTGTTTAGAACAGCTTGTCCTAAGCGATTTCTCTCTTCCCTCTCATTTATTTATTTATCCAGTCATTTGTTTACATAAGTACAGACTTACGGATATTTGTTTTCTGTCTGTTATTTCCTTCCCTGCTCAGGCGGCCTAGGCTCTGGTAACTGGGGGCTTTTCAGTCCGTTCCTGCGTCCTTGGGCCATGCCCCCATGTTGCGAGCATTTCCTTACTTTCTAGGGATACAAAGTGCTCCAGGCTCAGCCTCTTTATTTCGTACTTCAACCCTAGACACTGTCATTTCTCCAAGGAAGCCTGTTCCTCTTATTAAAGTATTTGCTTACCCATACCTTGTAGCAGACAACGTTATCAACCAGAGGGCAAGGTTAGCCTGGGGTTCCTCTTGGCTTTCCTCTTCAGGTGTCTAGTCAAAATTTCACTCTTCACAGTGTTAGGGGAGCACTTTCCCCTCACGCCCTTCAGTGAGTGTCTGTCACGTGTCTGCAGCATGATTAGATTCTTTTGTCTCGGTATACTCTCTATGCCGCATTTCTGCTCAGTTGCTGAGTCGTGTCCAACTCTTTGTGACCCCATGGACTGTAGCACACCAGTCTCCTCTGTCCATGGAACTTTCCAGGCAAGAATACTGAAGTCAGTTCCCATTTCCTTCTCCAGGAGCTCTTCCCAACCCAGGGATCGAACCTGCGTCTCCTGCGTCTTTGGTATTGGCGGGTAGATTCTTTTTCACTGCACCACTTGGGAAGCCCATATTCTGTGCTAGACAGCCTCCAGTTTCTTGGTTGAATATTTTAAAATTTTGCATCCATGAAGGTTGCCTCTTTGCTCTGTAACATTCTATGAGTTTTGACTCAAGCATAATGCCGCGCGCGCGCGTGTGTGTGTGTGTGTGTGTGTCCTAAGTCACTTCAGCCGTGCCTGACTCTTTGAGACACTATGGACGGTAGCTTGCCAGGCTACTCCACGGGCTTCGCTGGACAAGAATACTGGAGTGGGCTGCCATGCCCTCCCCCAGGGGATCTTCCCGACCCAGGAATTGAACCTGAGTCTCCTGGGGCTGCTGCATTGTAGGCAGATTATTTACACTGAGCCCCTGAGGATGCTATTCTCTCTCTCTCTCTCTCTCTCTCTCTCTCTCTCTCTATATATATATATATATATATATATATATATGAGTATATACAGCATATGGATACATTCTACCCCCCAATCTCTCTCTCTCTATATATACATATATGGGTATATACAGCATATGGATACATTCTACCCCCCCCATATATATATATGGGTATATGCAGCATATGTATACATTCTACCCCCCTCTACCCCCCTAGCTCTCTCTCTATATATATATATATGTGTATATACCCTCATATGGGTACATTCTACCCCCCCGTCTCTCTCTCTATATATATATATGCGTATATACAGCATATGGATACATTCCACCCTCCTCTCTCTCTCTATATATATATACATATATGCGTATATACAGCATATGGATACATTCTACCCCCTAAAGAATTCCTATGGCTCTTCTGGCAAACGTTCGTCCCTTCCCAAACTTCTGGCAATTAGCTGTCTGTTTTCTGCCCCTCTAGTGGTGAGAAAGGGTATCTTTGCCTTGCTCCTGATCGTAGGGGACATATTCCAGCCTCTCACTACTAAGTATGATGTCAGGCATGGGTTAATTACATATGTAAGTATGGGAGCCCCACAGAGATGTGAGACTCAAAGAAATAACCAGGGTTTTTTATAACTTTTAGTCAAAAGCTTAATTGTGAGAGAACTGACAAGACAAAGAGGTTTGGACTCGGGATAATAGAAGGGCGAAGAAGTAGCATGGTTTGCTTACACAGCCTTCTTGGCCCTGAATCCCCTACTTCTGGTGGTAAGGGTTCCTTTTATCCTCCTGGTACAGGGAGGACACCTTTCACATGGGAGATTTATATCTCCCGCTTTCAAGGGTACAGAGGAGGTTCAGAGTGTCTTCTTGAGCTGGCTGTTTCTCAAATATCTTTAATTCAAAATAATTAATATGCCAAAGTGACCTATTCTGGGTTTATGTTGAATAGCCACCTACACTGGGCTTTTTCATTCCCAGATTTCATATGACTGTTAACCTTATTTCAAATTGTGCCAATGAGATTTTGGATCAAATCTGCATAGTTTCTTTAAAAATATTTTTCCAAATACTTAGAGCTCAGTGACTATAAATGACCGTAATGCTTTTGTAAATTAGAAAACAAAGCTTCATCCAGATTTGTTTGCCATCATGACTTCTTCCCCTCCATTCAGTTTATCTATAATCAGGAAAAATGTGTATCAATTAACATTTTCCTCCTTAATGCACCACTTTCAGCCTGCTTGTTTTCGTTTTTTAGAAAAGAGGCGATAAAGTCCACTCCTGAGGTCCTTTGGTGTTTCACCCGGAGACCCGGTCTCATCCCATTCTTTGACTTCAAGTGATGTGGCTGTGGTTGGTGTCTCCACGGGTGATCTCTATCACAGGTACAACCTCCGCCCATGGTGTTGTAGCTTTGCTGTGTTACAAAAGCCAATTTCCTCTGAAAACAGTGCCTCTGTTCACTTAGGGTTGTCTCTGTAGTGCTGAATTACAATGCTCCTTGGAAGGAAAGCTATGACAAACCCTGACAGCACATTAAAAAGCAGAGATATCATTTTGCTAACAAAGGTTCATATAGTCAAAGCTATGGCTTTTCCAGTAGTCATGTATGGATGTGACAGTTGGACCATAAGAAAGGCTGAGCGCTGAAGAACTGATGCTTTTGAACTGTGGTGTTGAAGAAGACTCTTGAGAGTCCCTTGGACTGCGAGGAGATCCAACCAGTCAATCATAAAGGAGATCAGCCCTGAATACTGACTGGAAGGACTGATGCTGACGCTGAAGCTCTGGTACTTTCGCCACCTGATGTGAAGAACTGACTCACTGGAAAAGACCCTGATGCTGGGAAAGACTGAAGGCAGGAGGAGAAGGGGACGACAGAGGACGAGATGGACATGAGTTTGAGCAAAAGTCAAGGAGATGGTGATGGACAGGGAAGCCTGGCTGCAGCTCATGGGGTTGTAAAGAGTTCAACACAATTTAGCAACTGAACAACAGCAACAAGCTTTCCACTTGATTTCCTTTCTGAGAGAGTCCAGCATGCCTTAGATATGCTAGTTGGGGCTCCAAAGGCAATTTTTTGACTGGTGTTTCCTTTGAACTGAAAGGATTTTTTTTCCCTGCTGAGAAGCATTTTCTAGGAAAAATAATGGCAATGTCTCTGAAGTATTAGTTTCTGCACACTGTTAAATTTCCTCATTGCAGTATATATTTTTTAGTGTTATATTTCTTAAAAAATTACATATATCTAGAGTTATTCTTTATAAAGGGGAAGAAAACTAATAATATTGATATATTAAATATTGCATGTTGTGATTTCCTTTCATATGTTGTGTTAAACCAGCAAAGAAGACATTTATTGGCACATTATTCTAATGTCAGTGGGTTGAGTTGGTGAAAATGAGATCTGTTTTCATATGGAGCATCCGTTGGTACTGTGTATCTGCTTTTCATGTGCAACAATAGTTCACATAAATATGTGTGTCTTTAATTTAGAATTTACAAATCAGTTTTTTTTTAATATTGTATAGTTTGGGTAAATCTATCGTTATTAGTCAGTTGAGATTGGACTTTTCTTGTGGTTGATTCATATAGCTCACATTTTTTCTGTGTAAACCTCTGAGTGTGGTCAGCGCAAACACTGCAAAAGAGGAGCCCAGTACCAAATTCTCCGTGTTGCAGCGTAGGGGTGTTGCTTTTCTAAATTTTATTGACATACAGTTGATTCCCAGTGTTGTGCTGATTTGTGCTGTATGGCAAAGTGACTCGGTCATCACACACATTCTCCCTCAAAGTCCTTCCCACGGTGGCTCACCACAGGGTATTGAGTAACCCGTGTGCTGTGCAGCGGGACCTGGCTCACCGCAGGGCACTGAGCAGCCCGTGTGCTGTGCAGCGGGACCTGCTCCATCAGTCTCACAGATGATGGTCTGCATCTGCGAGTCCAAAGCTCCCAGGGCGCCCCTCTCCGCTCCCCTCCTTGGCAGCCACAGGTCTGGCCTCTATGTTGCGGGTCTGCTTCTGTTTCGTAGATGAGCTCACTCGTGTTGTATTTTAGGACTTCCCAGGTGGTGCTGATGGTAAAGAACCTGCCTGCCAGTGTCAACGAGGGAGGCATAGGAGATGCAGGTTCGACCCTGGGTTGGGAAGATCCTCTGGAGGAGGAAGTGGCAACCCACTCCAGTACTCTTGCCTGGAGAATCCCATGGACAGAGGAGCCTGGTGGGCTGCAGTCCACAGCATCACAAAGAGTCAGACACGACTGAAGTGCTGAGCACGCACGCTTCTCTATGTATGTGGGTCTGTTTGTTTCGTAGATGAGCTCATTTGTGTTGTGTTTTAGATTCCACATATAAGTGACATCATATGGTATTTTTCTTTCTGTTTCTAATTTACTTCACTTAGTACGATAATCGCCAGGTCCACCCATGTTGATGCAAATCGCATTTTTTTATTCTTTTAATATACAGGGCAGTATTTTAAAAATACTTACAGATTATTAACAAAATACCACTCTTCTTCCATTTTGAAATCATCAGGTTTTCCTAATATATTTCAACTTCCCCCATTTAAAGATCCATTTAGCATTTAAACGTTAAGTTTAGTTATATAGTCCTATGATGTATATATTTAGTGTTCTGGAAGATTTTTTTTTTTTAAATTAACATTGCATTTTTAGCAGATTCAAAGTAAAACCAAAGTCTTTTCTGGGATGTCCAGAATGAGATGGCATGAGTCTAAAGCTAAAGCTTGAACCGAGTGGCTGCCACCTTTGAAAGCCTCCTTGGAACATGCTTTCATGGGCTCCTGGCTACTCTTCACTAGTGACCGGGAACCACTCTGGCAATTATCAAAGCTATTAGATATGATTAGGATTAAATTAGATATGATGATAGATGATTAGGAAGGATGCAGAGCCTGCTCAGACAATGTAAAACATCAAATTTTTAACAAATCACACTCAAGTGTGAAATATTTATAGTGATACTGCACACTACAGTGGTGGGTATCTCATGTACGTTTGTTAAAACATCTCAGGACTGTGAAATCTTTTAGTTGGTCTTATTTAAGTCTGCTGACAGCAGGCGTGAGACTGTCTGCTTTCATTATAATTATTGGACTTTGGATTAACTTACTAGAAGTGGTTTAGACAACTGATACAGTGCATGTTTTAAACTGTTCAGGAAGTTGTGAGGTTACTTCTAAAATGATTTCATTTTTAAAGTTAACTTTTTTATGTTGCTGATCTTTTTTTTAAATTTTAAATTTATTTATTTTAATTGGAGGCTAATTACAATATTTGTATTCATTTTATTGGAATATAGTTGCTTTACACTGCTGGTTAGTTTCTGCTGTACAGCAAAAGGAATCAGCTATTTGTGTACATCTATCCCCTCTGTTTTAATTATCTTCCCATTTAGTTCCCACAGAGCACTGAGCAGAGTTCTCTGTGCCTCGTGAACCCCTGGACTGACGCCTGCCAGGCTCCTCTGTCCACGGGATTCTCCAGGAAAGAATCCTTCAGTGGGCGGCCGTGCCCTCCTCCAGGGGGTCCTCCTGACCCAGGGACAGAACCCGTGTCTCTTATATCTCCTGCATTGGCAGAGAGGTTCTTTATCACTAGCATCACCTGGGAAGCCTGGGTTTTTATTAGTTACCTGTTGTATACCCTAGTGTGTATATATACATGTATTCTAATCTCCCAATTAATCTAAAATGTTTTCTTAATAAAGGTGTTAAAACTGAAAATAATTGCACAATACTTTTAATAAAGTATGTAGTAAAAAGCAGAGCTCCTTTTGGAAGGCATACTAGTTGATGAAGAATGATATATTATTTTTTAGTAAGTTATCATTTTTGTGTATGACTGTTTTTATTATGACTGTTACTGCTGGGTCTGGTGATTTTGGATGGCTTTTTATTTTGGCACCAGGCCGTAATTAGGAAGGGAGGAGAATGTCTTACTTAGATATCATTCTCTTCTGGGCTCTTGCCTGTTGACATCAGAGTGCTTCCATATCTATTTACAATAATGATATAAATTGCATTCTATAATTGCCGTCATATTGGCCTTTCATTTGAAGCTCTGAGAGCGTCTTTTCCTTGCTCAAAGATCTGCATTCAGTGTCCTTGGTGCCTGTAGAATAAAGTGCAAAGACCTTACCCTAACCCTCTCATGATCTGGATCCCAACTCATGTCCTGCTTGCAACTTAGACCGCTCCCTCTGCTTGGAATGCTTTTGCTCATCTCTGTGTAATCAAACTTTATTATCCCTTCAGGGCTCCATTCAAAAGCAAGATCTTCCATCCTTGTTCTTCTCAGTTTCCCCTGGACCCAAAAGTCTACTTGCTGCGAGCTGTATCCATTCCAAGCCCTTTACACATATGACACATAATATTTTAAACAGATCAGGCTGGTGAATTTCCACAGTCGTCTTCTGTCTGGTTGGCTTGTAGCCTTCTGTTTCAAAGCTGAATCATAAGGTTCATGTCTGGTGGTGAGGAACAGAGCTAGTGATCATGGTTAAGCCTAAAACGTGACCTCCTGTATTGAGGCAGTGATCCTAAATCCAAATTGGGCAGATCTCTCAGTTCCACCTGTCCTCCTTTACTCGATTAAGAGCCACGTCTGGGCCCCTAAATCAGAGTGTTTTTATAGGCCAGGGTCTCAAGGAACTCGATGAAGGAGAGAAAAGCTCATCATGTTTCTGGAGCCTGCATTTTCCTCCCTTTCAGGATAGGACCCAGATGAGGTGGCAGGTGGTAGAAACATCCAGATAACTTTGGTGGAGCATGAAAACCGTAGGGGGAGAGTCTGGTGGTATGTTTCCTCCATAAACCTCCATCAGAAGCTCCACACGCAGCCTTGTCCAGCGTGGTACAATCTAGAGAAGTGATAGGTGATGGAGAAAACAGGCTTCACAGATGAAGCAGAAGCAGCTGTCCTGACTCCCGCAGCCTGTGGGGAGGATGGGGACTCGTTGGCACAGGTGCCCCGGGGAGGAAAGCAGGTGTACAGAGGCCACTGGAACCTTGTGATCAGAAGAGAGCGGCGGGGACATGGCTTAATAAAGAGGTTTGGTGCAGAATGTGTGCGTTGATGCTGCAAGACAAACGCAGGAAATGTAAGTGAAAGGTTAAGAAACTTAAAATTGTTTCCCTGGAATAGAAAAAAAAATATGTGGCCAGACACATGACTATGAGTTGAAAAATGATAATGACGCCATCACTTATTTCAAGCTAGGACCAAAGTGTGTGCGCGTGCCAAGTCGCTGCAGTCAGTCGTGTCCAAGTCTCTGTGACCCCACGGACTGCAGCCCTCCAGGCTCCTCTGTCCTTGGGATTCTCCAGGCAAGAGTACTGGAGTGGGTTGCCATGCCCTCCTCCAGGGCATCTTCCTGACCCAGGGGTCAAATCCTCGGCTCTTACGTCTCCTGCGTTGGCAGGCAGGTTCTTTACCACTAACGCCACCTGGGAAGCCCCAAGTAGAGGTGTGAATTGTCAAAACCCCAGTAGACGGGGAAAAGACCCTCACTTGGGGTCTTTTAAGGTTTCTTTTCCTCGAATTCCTAAAAGGGTGAGGAATTATTCCAGCCAGATGGTATTTGATACTTCAGTCAGTTCAGTTCAGTTCAGTTCAGTCGCTCAGTTGTGTCCGACTCTTTGCGACCCCATGAATCCCAGCACGCCAGGCCTCCCTGTCCATCACCAACTCCCAGAGTTCACTCAGACTCACGTCCATCGAGTCCGTGATGCCATCCAGCCATCTCATCCTCGGTCGGCCCCTTCGCCTCCTGCCCCCAATCCCTCCCAGCATCAGAGTCTTTTCCAATGAGTCAACTCTTCCCATGAGGTGGCCAAAGTACTGGAGCTTCAGCTTTAGCATCATTCCTTCCAAAGAAATCCCAGGGTTGATCTCCTTCAGAATGGACTGGCTGGATCTCCTTGCAGTCCAAGGGACTCTCAAGAGTCTTCTCCAACACCACAGTTCAAAAGCATCAATTCTTCGGGTCTCAGCCTTCTTCACAGTCCAACTCTCACATCCATACATGACCACAGGAAAAACCATAGCCTTGACTAGACGGACCTTAGTCGGCAAAGTAATGTCTCTGTTTTTGAATATACTATCTAGGTTGGTCATAACTTTTCTTCCTAGGAGTAAGCGTCTTTTAATTTCATGGCTGCAGTCACCATCTGCAGTGATTTTGGAGCCCCCCAAAATAAAGTCTGACACTGTTTCTACTGTTTCCCATCTATTTCCCATGAAGTGATGGGACCAGATGCCATGATCTTCGTTTTCTGAATGTTGAGCTTTAAGCCAACTTTTTCCACTCTCCTCTTTCATTTTCATCAAGAGCCTTGCTTTAAGAAAAGATATGGTCCCAGTTCTGAAGTCAGCTAAGGCATGATTCTTAGAGTAATAGGTCTGTGCCTTTAGGTAATGAAGGTGATGGTGTTAGGCTAATTTTACATGGATACAACTCAGGTGATCCTTTTCAGATCCCTAGAAGGAAAGATACACCAAGAGGGAAAAGATACAATTTTATCCTCTTCTCTGTTGCTAGATTTATCTTTCCTTTTGTTCAGTGTGTTTACCACATGAGAGGCAAGGATTGAAGGGAAGTGACAGCAGGCAGTTGGAAACGGAGCATCAGCAGAGGAGGAAGGACAAAAGACAGGTCGTGGGAGATGAGGGCGAAGGATGGGACGAGCACAGCTGGTGGAAGAAGCAGAGAGGGGAGACGCCCCAGCGGTGAGGAACCTGGAAGGAAGAGCCAGCTCTTGGTGGGCGCTGAAGCTTGCGGATGCAATTTGCTGCACTCCTTCACCACCGCTGCTTCCGGTTGGGATCATGGTTGCACTCCAGGCAGACACAGTCAGCGTGGAGGCCCAGGCTCGTGTTGTAGAGCAGGGAACCTGACGTGGCCAGGACGGACTGGGAAGGAAAGGGGCAGGAACGGGCATCAGTTCACTTGTGGGGTAGCCGCTGTTCTCTGAGCTGTAGGCTAGCTCTGTTACCCTCTTCCCAGCTGGCATTCCTCCTGGTGCCCCAGGGGCACCAGGGGTGTTGCCAGGATCTCCGTCATTCACACCAGGCGGGTCTGCCCTGACTTTAATAACTTCTGGCAAAGTGTGATCCCCATGGAGACAGAAAGAGGGGTCTATCCATTGTGTTTTAAGGGTCAGAAAGACTACCTGCCTAGATGTTAAACTGCTGCCTGCCACGTCTTTAATTCTGTTCAGGGAATGAAGACGTCACATTTCCAGAATGGTACATGGACACGTGAAATGCATTTTTATGGAGAAAGTAGTAAATTTAGCCCATGGTTGCCATAAATATGGTTTTCCAGGTATAAAGCTCGGTGGTAAGGAATCCACCTGCAGTGCAGGAGACACAGGAGACTTGGGTTCAATCCCTGGTCAGGAAGATCCCCTGGAGAAGGAAATGGCAACCCATTCCAGGATTCTTGCCTGGGAAATCCCATGGGCAGAGGAGCCTGGTGGGCTACTGTCCATGGGGTTGCAAAGAGTCAGACACAACTAGATGACTGAACGCTCACTCAGGCACACAGCCATAAGTACATGTGGGTGGGCGAACAAATGATATTTATTGAGCCACTAGTATTTGCTAGACAAAGCTGAATTGAAAAATAGACAAAGCTATTTTTTTTCCTTAAGCTCCACACTCAGCATATTTTAAAATGTAATAAATTAATCCCCACAACAATTTTGTTGAGTTTGGAGCTGAGTTAAATAGATTGTCCCATTGGTATTTTTATTCACTCAACATTCATTGACTGCTTATTCTACTGTAGTACCAAGTTCTGGGGAATATAGTGTGGATAAGATGTTTATCTCTCTTGGAATGAAGAACTAGTGAGGAAAAGTGAATTTTAAAGAAGATAATCACCCTGTGTGATAAGTACATTTAAAGGGGAAATGAAGAATCAAGGGATCACAGACAAGAGCCGGAAAAGCAGACTCAGGGACTCGGGAAGAACTCCCGGGGAAGGAACCGTCCAAGCGAGAGCAAGGCAGGCACAGGAGTCAGCAGGAGGAGCCGTGCGGGAAGAGCCAACCCCACGGGAAGCATCCTGAAGATGCAGAGGTGCTGCGCATGCACGCGTTCCAGGTGCTAAGTCATGGCTGACTTTTGAGGGCTCATGGGCTGTAGCCTGCCAGGCTCTCCTGTCCATGGAATTGTCCAGGTAAGAATACTAGAGTGGGTTGCTATTTCCTCCTCTCGGGGGGTCTTCCAGACCCAGAGATCGATTCCAAGTACCCTGAATCTCCTGCATTGGTGCACGGATTCCTCACCACTGCGCCAGCTGGGAAGCCTGCAGAGATGCTGTAGGCCATTGAAAATGATGTGTTGTAGTAAAATGTAGGTAATGAGGACAGAACGATGGGCCGCATCCTAGGGCTTGACATAGTGGAGCTGGAGCACAAACTCAGTATTTTAGGCTCAAGAATCCTGCTCTTGCAATTTTCACATTCTTTATATATATTCAGCAACTTACTGGGGGAGGAGATAGCAGGGACCTGAAGGTTGGGATCGAAAAGGACCTTTGAGATTGAAGGTCCTAAAGGAAGAAAGGACTAGAGCTAATTCCAGAGGTACCCAGACAAGACAAGCATAGATGGGGGACCCTGCAGATGGTGGACTTCGGTGGCAGGGGTTGTTTTGAGTAGGATGAAGACAAAGGCATGGAAAGGACAGAGGGATGCGACCCAAAAGAAAAATGTCAAAATTTTAGGGTTATCTGGAGATCATGTTGAAGTGGCTAGAGAAACTCCTGGGAGTGGTTTTCTTCTCTCAAACTGGCTGGTAGCTAAAGGCCATTTTTTGATTGAGTTATTTATTTTTTTTAATATTGAGCTGGGTGAGCTCTTTGTATATTTTGGAAATTAAGCCCTTTCTAGTCACGTCATTTGCAAGATATTTTCCCCCCATTCCTTAGATTGTCTTCAAAGTGAACTTTTATATTTCTGTGGATCCAAGAGAAGGCTCTAGGAAAAACAGTAGCAACAATCCATGGCCTTTCTGTGCATGCGTTAAGAAAATAAGACGTGGAGGTCTGTGTGGAAGTCCTAGCTTTTCTTTGTACATGGAGGATGCAGTTATCTTTCATGAATAAAATTGGAAACTTTCAGAAGAGAGATACTTAGAGCAGGAACTATATGATATGCTAGGAACTCAGCAGAAGATGTAGAAAATATCACAAAATTTAGCTTTCTTAACCAAAATTCCTCTCTGGAGGTGAACTTTTTCAATTGACTAGGATAAATCCCAGGGATGAGGGAAAGCAACAGAGAGGACCTGTATTAGGATACGGTTTTGTTTTATTCCCAACACCTAGTGATATATGTTAGAATAAATGAAGAATGGCGGTATGGGTAAATGGATGAATAAACGGTGGGTGCATGATGGATGGATGGATGGATGAGTCGATGAATGAAGTAGCTCACTCCAGGCAAGGGCTTACATATGGTTTCAGTCAAGTAGGAGTTGAAGACTGACTTTTTGAGGGTGACAAGATGACCCATGGGGGTGAGAGTTTGTTAGGGAGAAAGCTGTGAACAACTGACTGTCATAGAGGCTGCCTTCTTTAATTGAATCCCCAGTGTTAGAGTGTGTCAGAGGACAGTAGATGTAAGAAAAATTCCCTCAACTTTGATCTGGAAGATTTCAGCATTCCTGACAGCCTATCTCATTTCAAATGTCAATATAATTCAGACATCTGCTCTTAAGAGAGGTGAAAACTACGCCTGCTTATGCAGTTGGTAGCAAGTGCTCTGCCTTTTAATGACACAATAAGTGTGCACTTTTTTATTTGGATGATCATTTCTGTGTTGCTTCTGATCTCTGCAATTTTTCCCCACTGGAATGAAGTTTCTAAGTTGCTAATAAAGGCCAAGACGTATATTTTGGCACTTTTCTCCACATCTTCATTTGGAAAGACTTTCACTTTTTATTTATCTCTTTTTCCTCTGTGACAAGAAAAAGAGATGAGTCAGTTTAGCCAATGAACTCATAGAATGCCAGAGAATTAACATTGATATGTGACTTGCAAGGCAACATTTTAATTTTAGATACAGGATTTATTCAAATTCTATTTAAAGTAGAAAGGCCAAGACTCCAAGATGGCGTCTCCTTGACTTGTGGCGTTTCATGGTTTGCACGGTAGCCCTCCTTGCAGAGTGAGTGGGCCAGGCGCCACTCTAGGGCTGTTTCTCCAGTCGTCCACGAGCATTTCAACTCAGCTATAAAAATAAATAGAAAACGTCAGACCGAATTTGCTGCCTTAACAAATGCAAACTGCTGCTGCCCAAGGAGTAATGGCTTCCTTTGTTTCTGGAAACTTCTAACCTCTTGAGAGGAGGGAGGGGGCTTTGCACACCCTTGGTCCCAGAAGCATGTGGTCCAATCTGACTTAGGCTCGTTTTTGCCAGGGGGTAGGTTAAGTGCTTATGTTAATCTGAAGTTATCCTGTAGGACATAGAGTGTAAGAAATAGCATAGCCATGCATTAAGGTAGTTCTTTTTCATTTTTCCCCACAAATCTCTCACATATGTATCTACTTTGATATCAACAAATCTCTCACCTATGTATCTACTTTGATATCAACAATCCATGTGAGAGAGGTGTGGAAAATAACCAGCCTCATTCAAGACATAAACAAAATATTTTTATGTGATGTGATAATTCAGACATCCTTTCACATATGTAACTTTACTATATGCAACTTTAAATGTATACAACCTTATGATAGGCAATAAAGCTGAGAAAAGTGAATGTCCAGTATGAACGGGGGCAGATGAGATGAAAATGGGAGCACAGATTAAAGAAATGGTTTGCTCACAGGGTCAGATGACCTTCTCTGTTTCTGCTTGCTTCCCATATTGGACAGCGCCAGCAGACGTTTCTGGAAAGTCTGCCACGTGTCAGGTATTGTATTAAGTTCTTTACACACATGAGTTTATTTGTCTTTCTAGCAACCAACCGCAATCCCTTTTTATGACCACAAAAACTGGAGCTCTGGGAGTAAATAACTTGTCTATGTCACACAAAGTCTTGGAACTCACATCTGCTGTCCTTGGTCCTAAAAGCCCAAATTGATATCGGTGTTTATTGGCTGAGTCTTTACCCCAGCTTCTATTGCTCATCCAATTTTTGAGTTAGTTTTCTTTCCAGCCTTCCTGTCACTTCACATGCTCTGGGTGATTGTGGTAGGATAAGCAAGGATGATCAGAGAAGGCGATGGCACCCCACTCCAGTACTCTTGCCTGGAAAATCTCATGGACGGAGGAGCCTGGTGGGCTGCAGTCCATGGGGTCGTGAAGAGTCGGACACAACTGAGCAACTTCACTTTCAGTTTTCATTTTCATGCATTGGAGAAGGAAATGGCAACCCACTCCAGTGTTCTTGCCTAGAGAATCCCAGGGATGGGGGAGCCTGGTGGGCTGCCATCTATAGAGTCGCACAGAGTCGGACACGACTGAAGTGACTTAGCGGCAGCAGCAGCAAGCAAGGATAATAAGATGAAATCCTCTCTTCTAGCAGAGTCAGTGAAAATCATCAGCTTGTGAGAAATATTTGTGGGCGTTTGTCTCTAGTGACATAATCCCTGAAGCTATCTGACCCCAGAGAGCTCGTCTCGTGACTGCCCCCCAGAGCGAGAGATTTTTGTTGTCACCTTAGAATGTTAATAAGACCCTGGGATGGTGGGTGTGCTCTCTTGCTGCACTATTCCATTGATCACCTCTTGGTAAGTGTGTCTCTTAAGCAGTTGACATTTGGCTAGTACAACTGAGGAACTGTTGTTTAGATTTGATTAATGAAAACTTGTACTTAATCACCACACGTGCTGGGCTGCTGTAATATGGGATGGTGGAGCTTCAGAGGAAATGACCAGGAGCCAAGTGTCAAGTCTGGCCTTTTACTTAATAAGCAGAGAAGCCCAGCGAGAAAATTGTATCTTTTCTCCTTATTTTTTGAAGCATGGTGGGCTTTGAAACATAGGTCATCCTAGGCTCACCTCTCAGTGAAAAACTAGAATTCTTCACAGTTGTAATAGTTCACTGAATATCAGAAGGGGTGAGTGAAGGAGACCCCATTTCTTATATAGGCAACAAAATTTAGGAGAATAATCATGAGTAAAAATTCTTGGAAAGTAGAGATCTTACCTTAGTTTCAACTGTGACTCCTGCAAATACTCATGTGTCAGACAATAGCTATTATTAATGAAATAACAAGTACTTATTGTTATCTAGCTTATTACACATAACTGACTTAATTCCCACAACCACTCTGCAAGTATTAGTAGATACACAAATTGTCTTTACATCACACAGCAAGCTCCCAGACCACTAAGTAGTTGCACCATATGATGGTACAAATGCACTGTTCAGCCTCCTGGCCTCCTCTTCTGTAGCAGCACACCAGCATTCCCTGTTAACGTCTGTGAAGTTCCTAGTAAGCTCTAATTTCTTATATAAGTCAGGGCCATCCGATGGCACAAGTCTGGAGTAGGGAACGTTCACAAATCAGTGACCTGCATGAACAGTGCCTCCTGGAGTGGTGCAGAGCTGTCCAAAAAGCTTAGCTAGAAACTTTTTCCCCTTCTCCATGCTATGGTCAGATTGGTGGATGCCCAAATGAAGGATATCATGCCCTGTAAGGAACTACTTTCTGAGGAGTTCCCTATGATCCCAACAGGCTATTTGAGAGTTGATCCACAGTCAGTGGAGATATTTATGATACCGTTTAGATCACGCTTTACTCCATCACTCTCTGACATCACAGTAGGGAGGCACCATGGACGTACCAGTGGTACCTTTAGTACCACTACATTTCTAAATAGTGTCTCTCTGAGGGTCCAATCCTTAGTTGTAAATGGAAATTACTTTTTCATAGGGTTGCCATGGGTAACCTGGCAATGAGACTGAGTAACTATAAGGCAGAAATAATTAGCAGTTATTATTTTTACTATAAATGGTATTTTTCAGTAGGTATATGGTGGTATAAGGATCTTAATAGGGAAAATGGGAGAAACATAAATAACTGCTATACAAGAGGACAGTTACACCTGATAGGTATTCAAAGCAGGAAAGAGCTTATTTCCAATGAATTATCAGGAAGAATTCCTCAGAAAGCAATGATAAGTTGCTTGGCATAAGCCTTTTAAATGCTTCTTTTTTTGTTCTTCTGTGAAATAAATAAAGAAACCAGATGTAAGTAATGCACTTGATCTTGGCTACTGGAAATTCAAACCATCCCAGCCCTTCTAAGCTTTCTGTTTGAAAGTCCTGCCTGTGCAGCACTTTCTACTCTCTTTGTTCTTTCAGACCTTCCAAAAGTGAAGCACTCTTACTGAATGCCTTCCTGCATGAGTGACTTCCATTTCCCTGACTGATTTTTTGTGGTTTTGGAGAGTAAAGCTTGGGGAGGCCAACACCTGTGTTCTACTGACGAGCCCAGGTGGCCCAGGACCTCTCTCCAGCTTTCAGAAGTCTTCACAAGGGGTTTTGGAGTTATGGATCACCGCTCCTGAACAGTGTTATGTTGTGCTAGCAAGCAATTTTTATCACTTTTGTTTTTTAACTCCTCCAGCATCTTGAAGTCAGTTTCCTACACTCAGAGTGAAACCATCTACAAACTCTGTGCCTGGGTTGTGCTTCCTTGGGGCCAGAATATTTGCCATCTTGTAAATGTTGTTTATTAAGTACCACTAATGTATTCAGTAGAAAAACAGCAACTATTTATAGTTGTACCAAACAAAACCCAGCAGTGTTTCCATCCCCAAAGCATAGAATATCTCTTCGGCGTTCCTGTCTAAACACACCATAGGGTCAAAATGACAGATGCTGAACCCTCCGGGCAGCAGTGGGGCTGCTGTTGACCTCAGCTTATGCAGCCCTCCAGGCCTGCAGCAATGACAGTGAATTTGGAAGAAGGAGTTCAATACAATAATTCCCCAAATGCCTGCTACCTGCTTATTATAGTCTTCTTTACCCCTTGGAATCTTCGCCATCATACCTAAAAAGCCAAATCTGAGATCACTATGCAGTGCTCACTACTGACAATATGTGTTCATTTCCAGGCAGTGATTAATAAAGAATTGTTAGCAGGGAGAAAAACTTACATAATTATTATGGATTTTTCAAAAAGCATTTTCCTGAGTCTGGCAGATCAACCCTAAGTGGAATTTGCGGGAAAATAAAATCAAAGCTGCATCAATCATCAAATATTTCATAGAGGCAGTGGACATTAAGAAAACAATAACAAAGGCAAGTAGAGGCCTGTTTTCCCTTTTAAAATGAATACAATAAAAGTTATTTCTTTGCTGGAATGGCATAAAGATCCAGCTCTTTCAGTCTACAAATTGTCCTAGGTCACTTAGAGCCAGATTTGACTTTGAGTAGTTGGTATGGAGCTACAAGATGGCAGTTTAAAAAGTTAACCCTGATTTTCAATAATTAAGACAAAATGTTTTGCGCTTCACTCCAGGAACACGTGCGTCCTTTCTGTAGCTCTTGCAGGCGTGTGAGCTCAGTCGCTTCAGTCGTGTCTGACTCTGTGCTACCCTGTGGCCTATCGCCCTTAGTGCTCCTCCGCCCATGGGAGTCTCCAGGCAAGAATCCTGGAGTGGGTTGCCATGCCCTCCTCCCGGGGATCTTTCCAACCCAGGGATCAAACCCAGAATTTTATAGTTCTTGTGCACGCTAAATTGCTTCAGTGTCTGACTCTTTGCGGCCCTATGGACTGTAGCCTGCCCAGCTCCTCTGTCCGTGGGATTCTCTAGGCAAGAATACTAGAGTAGGTGGCCATGCCTTCCTCCAGGGGAATCTTCCCGACCAGGGATGGAACCCGTGTCTCTGTGTCTCCTGCACTGGCAGGCAGGTTCTTTACCACTAATGCCACCTCGGAAGCCCATTATAGTTCCTAAAGGATCTTAAAAATGTAGGGTACCACTCACACTTGGTAGTCTTCTTGGGAGGGTGCTGAGAACTCCAGATGCAGGTGGTCATGGACTGTGGAGGGGTCGTTTTGTCTGCTAGGCCTTTTAAGCACAACTCTAGGATGCCTGGACCTAGGCCAGGCCTCCCAGTTCAAGGGCACCTGAAAAAATGGATGACTCTCGAATAGTATGAGCTTCCCCGATGGCTCAGTGGTAACGAGCCTGCCTGCACTGTGGGAGATGCAGGAGAAGCAGGTTCAGTCCCCAGGTTGGGAAAAATCCCCTGGAGGAAGAAATGGCAACCCACTCCAGTATTCTTGCCTGGAGAGTTCCATGGACAGAGGAGCCTGGCGGGCTTCAGTCCATGGAATGGCAAAGAGTCAGACACGACTCAGCACACACGGGCACACTTGAATATTCTACGTGTCTGAGGCTCGTTCAGTCGCTAGGTACCCACTGTTGCCCTGCTCTGAACCCTATACTTTTTCTAACTGTAAAGCCCAGAATACCCGGTGACCTTTAATCCATACTTCTGTAAGAAAAAGAAGTCTCTAACATGGATCTGTAAGTTTTCTTATAATAAATACTAAAACTGTTTTTTTATTTTCTGGTAATTTTTATACAAATTCTAGAGCCCAGTCAAGAAAAGCATAAATTACTGATTATAGAGGAACCCACTAGTGAGTGTTTCATATGTTAAGTCCAGATAGATCCTCCTTTTTCTTTTTGTTTTCTTCTTTCAAACTATCAGGCACTTGTGCTTGAAGCACAAGCTGGAATCAAGATTGCTGAGAGAAATATCAATAACCTCAGATATGCAGATGACACCACCCTTATGGCAGAAAGTGAAGAAGAACTAAAGAGACTCTTGATAAAGGTGAAAGAGGAGAGTGAAAAAGTTGGTTTAAAACTCAATATTCAGAAAACTAAGATCGTGGCATCTGGTCCCATCACTTCATGGGAAACAGATGGAGAAACAATGGAAACAGAGACATTTTTGGGCTCCAAAATCACTGCAGATGGTGACTGCAGCCATGAAATTAAAAGATGCTTGCTCCTTGAAAGAAAGTTATGACCAGTCTTCTGCTGCTGCTGCTACTAAGTCACTACAGTCGTGTCCAACTCTGTGCAAACCCGTAGACAGCAGCCCACCAGGCTCCTCCGTCCCTGGGATTCTCCAGGCAGGAGTACTGGAGTGGGGTGCCATTGCCTTCTCCGATGACCAGTCTAGATAGTATTTTAAAAAGCAGAGACATTACTTTACCAACAAAGGTCCGTCTAGTCAAAGCTATAGTTTTTCCAGTAGTCATTTATGGATATGAGAGTTGGACTATAAAGAAAGCTGAGTGCTGAAGAATTGATGCTTATGAACTGTGGTGTTGGAGAAGACTCATGAGCGTCCCTTGGACTGCAAGAAGATCCAACCAGTCCATCCTAAAGGAGATCAATCCTGAGTGTTCATTTGAAGGACTGATGCTGAAGCTGAAACTCCAGTACTTTGGCCACCTCATGCGAAGAGTTGACTCATTGGAAAAGACCCTGATGCTGGGAGGGATTGGGGGCAGGAGGAAAAAGGGACGACAGAGGATGAGATGGCTGGATGGCATCACCAACTCAATGGACATGAGTCTGAGTAAACTATGGGAGTTGGTGATGGACAGGGAGGCCTGACGTGCTGCAGTCCATGAGGTCGCAAAGAGTTGGACACAACTGAGTGCTTGAACTGACTGAATATTAAGGAGAAGGTGCAGAGTTTTCCCATGTGCCCTCTGTCCCCACACATGCATAGCCTCCCCCAGCAGAGTGGTGCATTTGTTACAGCTGATGAACCGACATGCCCTCTTCACCTAAAGTCCATAGTTTACATTACGGCTCACTCTTGTGAACATTCTATCAGTTCAGTTCAGTAGGTTTGGGCAAATGTATTCAACATTATGGTATCATAGAGTATTTTCCCTGCCCTAAAAATCCTCTGTGCTCTTTTTATTCCTCTTACCATGAATCTCAGTCCCGGAGAATCCCTGGTTGTTGTTATTTATTTATTTTTTTTTGCTGCTATAATTCTGCCTTTTCCAGAATGCTGTATAATTAGAATCATGAAAGTTGAAGCTTTTCCAGGATGGCTTCTTATCATTTAGCAATATGCGCTTAAGGTTCTCAAGTGCCGAATAATATTCCATTCTCTGCATGTACCATGGTTAATCTATTTTTGTTCACCTACTGAAGGCGATCTTGGTTGCTTCTAAATTTTGAAAATTATAAGTAAGACCACCATAAACATCCATGTGCAGATTTTTGTGTGGAGGTGATTTATTTTGTATGTTAGGTGCAGGCATAAGGGAGGGTTATGGCCTCATTAGAGGCCCTCTCAGTTTAGTTCTCTCAGATTCACCAGCAATCCCCTTACTATCCAAGTCTGAACATGAAGGTGAGTCACCAAGTCCTGTCCAACTCTTTGTGACCCCAGGCTCCTCTGTTCATGGGATTCTCCAGGCAAGAATACTGGAGTGGGTTGCCATTTCCTTCTCCAGGGGATCTTCCCAACCCAGGGATTGAACCCAAGTCTCCTGCACTGCAGGCGGACTCTTTGCTGGCTGAGCCAGCAGGGAAGCCACTACTATCCAAGCCTACCTAGTGTTTTCTTTGTTTCATTTTGTTTGTTGAAGTCAGAACTCTTGCAGGTGTGAGAACTTTTTAAGGGCTGTGAGTTCAGTAAACAACCTATGTTGCTTCTAAGATCGTTTATCTACCAGCTCCCTTCAACTGTAAGCTCTAGAAGGATGTAATTTCCGTTTTGTTCATCGATGTATCCATAACACCTAAACCAGTGCTTGGCACATAACATGTGCTAATAAATTAACATATATCTTCATGTACTAATGCTTGCTATTAGAGAGAGGGACGTACATTTCTGCCAGTCATTTCCCAGGAGCCCCGAGGGATCACTTCCTGGCCAGACCTCTTTTTCCACTCCCATCCCACCTCTCCTCTCCCAATCCTCCTCCAGACTTGACCTTTCTGTAGTTTCAAAATTTCCTTCGATGAACCTATATTTCATAGTTAGAAATACCTGGATAGATTTGTGAAATAATAAAAGGAAATCTAGACATATATAGGCAATAATAAAGGAAATCTTTCATATAAAAATTTTTTCTTCCTTTTCTGTAGACTGTTGTCAAATTTGACAGCCAGAGCTTTATATGATTATCTGTTGCTTTATAAAAAGAACCATTAATCGATCCATTACATTTCCCCTACTGTCACTGATATTTTGGGCAATTAGGAATTACATCCATATCTATACATTTAAATTATTTTACAGCAACAAAGTGGATATGTGAAATATCATTTTTCTAATTGTGGTAAACAGAGTGTTTTAAAAGAAACAGAAAATTTTCAGCCCTTTGGTTTGAGTAGGTGCTCAGCTGCCAAGAGCCTGGACACCTCTCCCAACGCAACACACACTTTTTTGTTTGTTTGTTTTCTATAATTGTTTGGAAATAGTTTCATAATTTGGAAGAATTCTTTCTCATCTTAAGTGATGCTAATTGCAGGCACTCATTCAGTTTTTATTTGAAGACTGAATTTAATATAACCAAACTAAAAACAGTTTTTTCTGGTGTTGCCATCTTGATTTGGAGACCAAAAGGTATGTTGTTGCTTATTTATTTAATATAGAAAAAATTTCCAGCATCTTGGAGATTGCAATGCATTTTATTTTTAAAACAGAAATTGGAGGCTGTGTCTGCTGATTTCCAAGATTTTCTGTTGCAGTAGTGTAACTGGGAGGGGTTACTTTTGACTCCATACTGGATCTGTTTCTGTGACATTAATTGTCACTCTTTGTTGTTGTTGCTGCTTTTGTTATTAGCACACAGAATGGCCTGCATCGTGGAACCCTGATGGGTTCCGTCTGCCTAGCCTTTAAAGTGCAGTGAGTTTATTTAGCTCACAGGGAGATAATCTGATCCTGCCCACTGTGTGAAGGACAGTCAGGAAATGAAGCTAACATATACCCATGCCTGGGGCTTGCCATTCTAGGAGATATTTGCAAGAATTAAATGGTCTTTACTTTGTTTCCTCACCTCCCCCCAACTCTGATCCATAAAGGAACCTGTCATCCAGGCCCCAGCAAGATGGTTATTTTGCAATGTTAGTCTGCCATCTTCTCGGTCAGCCAGCTCTGTGAATAAAGTTGTATGCCTGGCCTCAACACCTCATCTCTTGGATTTATTGGCCTGTTGTAGGTGAGCAGAGAGAGCTTGGACTCGGTAACAGCGTCTTTAGACGTATTACCTATGGGGATGAAGTAAATATGACAATGTGGCTGGGAGAGGAAACTGCCACACAAATTCACAGGCACATGCTTTAGAGGGAAGCTGGAAGCTGGGATAATTCAAAATAACCCCAAATCTTACTTGCAGAATGAACCGTGATAGGGAGAGTCAGGCAGTGAGATTGTAACCTCTCCTAGAAAATAGATGATAAAACTTGGAATATTCAATCTAGTTGCTTTGAAACACAAGGCCCAAACCTCAGGGTATTGACAGAATAAAGCTTTGTTCTCAGTCAAATTACAGACCAATTTAATTTGATGGGATGGTCTACCATCCAGTTATTCAGAATCCTTTGACCTCAAGGGCCAGATGAAGTTGGTGTGTTCTAAGTGAAGAGGTATCAGGGGCAACCATCAGACTGTGCATCTGAAGAGATGTCATGTGTATGTGGACCACAGCTTTCTTATCCATTCATCTGCTGATGGACATCTAGGTTGCTTCCATGTCCTGGCTATTATGAACTACTGGATGCTTGGGGCTGGTGCACTGGGATGACCCAGAGGGATGGCATGGGGAGAGAGGTGGGAGGGGGGTTCAGGATTGGGAACACGTGTACACCTGTGGCGGATTCATGTTGATGTATGGCAAAACCAATACAATATTGTAAAGTAAAAAAAAATAAATAAATTTATATTAAAAAATTAAAAAAATAAAACTAGGAAATAAAACCACAATGAGAAACCAAAAAAAAAAAAAAAGAGAGAGAGAGAGATGTCATTTGTTGAGATGGTTACCTTGGAGGCATCCACGTGGAACCGCCAAGGAGACAGCTAGTAGGCTCTGCAGCCAAATACAGCTCAGTTCCCAGGGAACCCAGGTCTGGCACCAACCCACCCGGTTTAATCCGAAACTGAAAGGGGTTCCATGAACCGTGTGCTAGGAGGGCCACTGTCTCAGCTGCCTTCTCACGATTCAGGTGCAGAAATGAAGAAGCAATGTCATATGGGAAACGAATCGCCAGTCCAGGCTCGATACAGGATGCTTGGGGCTGGTGCACTGGGACGACCTGGAGGGATGGTACAGGGAGGGAGGTGGGAGGGGGGTTCAGGATGGGGAACATGCGAACACCCCTGGCAGATTCATGTTGATGTGTGGCAGAACCAATACAATATTGTAAAATAAAAAAAAAAAAAAAAAAGCAGTGAAGTGAAAAAAAAGAAATGAAGAAGAATGAGGAGGATACATACGCAGACGGTTCACAGAGTGTGGTCACTGAACCAGCAGCAGTTTACCTGCTGCTACTGCTGCTAAGTCGCTTCAGTCATGTCGGACTCTGTGTGACCCCATAGGCGGCAGCCCACCAGGCTCCCCCGTCCCTGGGATCCTGCAGGCAAGAACACTGGAGTGGGTTGCCATTTCTTTCTCCAATGCATGAAAGTGAACAGTGAAAGTGAAGTTGCTCAGTCTTGTCCGACCCTCAGCGACCCCGTGGACTGCAACCTTCCAGGCTCCTCCGTCCATGGGATTTTCCAGGCAGGAGTACTGGAGTGGGGTGCCAGTGCCTTCTCCGAGCAATTTAATTACTGGGACCTTATTAGAAATGGGAATTCCTGGGCCCCACCCCAGGCCTGCTGACTCAGAAACTGAGGGATGAGCCCCAGTATGTGTGTTCTAACAGGCCTTCTGGGTAGTTCTGAGGCAGTTAAAGGCTGAAAAATGCTGCCCCAGAGGTCCACGAGGAAGCTCTCTTGAGCGCCTTTGTGACTTCTTGTGTTGACTCATCCATTCAGACACGATTCTGGGGCTGACGGTGCCCAGTGCCCAGCCACTGCCAGGCTCTGGCAGGACCGTCACCCTTTACTCATCCGCTCCACACCTCAGTCCCCGCTGGGCACAGTTTCCGTAAGCATCAGGGGGAGACACGTTGTGGAATATAAATCAGGTTTAATACTTGCTGAAACTTAACAGCTTAGGAAAATAAATCTGCTAGAAAACATGCATGTAGCTCATTCTAAATAAAATATTATACAATGAGTTCAGCAATACTCACCATTTGTTTTTATTATTATCTTCACTAATATTCTCCCACATTTGCACTGGTAGTTAAATACTGCCTGAAAATGGAATGTTTGTAGATTTCAGATTCTGTGGAAGCAGATAAGTTCTGTAAGTTTTGCAAACTTAGCATATTTGTGTAAATTAAGTTGATGTTACCTATGAAAAAAAAATCAACTGAGAAAGATCAGCAATTCTTTTTGTAAGCTTTTCCCCCTTCCTCTTCCAGCTGTGACTGGCAAAATGACAAGTGTGTAGCAGAGTGAGTCCTTTAGAAATGAATTATTGCCTTGTTTTCTAGTGAACTTTAAATAATTATTTTATATTGGAGTATAGATGGTTTAGGGGGCTTCCAGGTGGTGCTAGTGGTAAAGCACCCACCTGCCAGTGCAGGGGATGCAAGAGACGCAGGTTCAGTCCCTGGGTTGAGAAGACCCCCTGGAGGAGGACACAGAGACATACTCCAGTGTTCTTGCCTGGGGAACCCCATGGACAGTGGAGCCTGGCGGGCTGCAGCCCATGGGGTCAGAAAGAGTCAGACACGACTGATGCGGCTCAGCACAGTGCACATAGTTTATTTACAACGTTGTGATAGTTTCAGGTGTACAGCAAAGTGATTCATCTATACAAAATACATATATCAATTCTTGTTCAGATTCTTTACCCATGTACGTTATTATAGAGTAATGACTAGTTCTCTGTGCTATATACAGCAGGTCCTTGATGATTGTATATTTTATGTATAGTAGTGTTAACTCTAAGCTCCTAATTTATCCCTCCCTTCACCTTTTCTCTTTAGTAACTGTAAGTGTATTTTCTAAGTCTGTGAATTTGTTTTCTGTTTTGAAAATAAGTTCATTTATGTCATTTTTTTTAGATTCTGCATATAAGTGAAATCATAAGATATTTGCCTTCCTCTATCTGACTTACTTCACTTAGTATGACAGTTTATAAGTCCATCCATGTTGTGGTGAATGGCATTATTTTGATTCTACTAATGGCTGAATAATATTCCATTCCATATGTGTACCACATCTTGACCCACTTGTCTGTTGATGGGCATTTACATTGCTTCCCTATCCGGGCTACTGTAAACAGTGTTGCAATGAAAATTGTGGTGCATGTGTCTTATTGAAGTATGGTTTCTCCTGGTATATGCCCAGGACGACTGGGATTGCTGGCTCATATGCTCTATTTTTAGTTTTTTAAGGAACCTCCATACTGGTTTACATAGTGGCTGCACCAATTTAATTCCGAACAACAGTGTACAAGGGTTCCTTTTTCTCTATATCCTCTCCAGCATTTATTATTTGTAGACTCTTTGATGATGGGCATTCTGACCAGTGTGAGGTAATCCTCACTGTAGTTTTGATCTGCATTTCTCTAATACTTAGTGATGCTGAGCATGACTTCATGTGCTTTTTGAAATTTTACTCCTCTTCCTCACAGAAAAGGCAGCCAAGATGTTGTCTTCTTGATTTCTGGGCTTACTTTGTATAAAGGTAGTTTGTAGTTTTTAATATTTCCAGGGAAAAAAGAAGTGACCACACTTTGGAGACATTTTCAGATGATTTTGCAAACATTTCTTGCTGTGTGCTCTGTGGAGCACCACTTGCAAACACCTGAAGAACCTGTGTTTTCATATGACTGAGGTTTGAGAGCAGTTGATCTGCACCCACATAAAATGGGTCATTTGAAAAAGTTGGGGTAAGTTTGGTGGTTTGAGGGGACTAGTGCCTGGTCTGACCATGGAGCAAGAGAGGGAGATTCTAGAGGACTGACAGGATGGGGGTTCTCAAAGGAAGTAGAGAGCTATGGTCTCTTAGAGCTAAGAGATCCAGTCTCCAGCAGCTCTTACCCAAGATCAGTTGGAGTCCCTGTGTAAGCAGCCCTGCTCCCTCTCTCTGTAGGCAGGGCAACTTTGGCACGTGCCATGCACTGACTCCCGGAGCTGGCCAGTGGGATTAAGTTCCAGTTAACCACATTGAAAAGCTACTTAATAATGGACACTTTATTGGTTCCCTTCCTTTCTCTCTCTTACTTTCCTTCTGGTGTTTCCTGGTATCATCTCCTAAGTGAATTCTTTGTACTCAAATTCTTATCTCAGGGTCTTGTCCTAGAAATACTTGTTCCTGGTGAATTGCGGTTACTGCTTTGTGGTGAGAGAATTTGGAGATGAAATGATAGTAAGAAGTGAGTTTATTTAGAAAGAAGCACTTCACAGAATGTGGGCCATCTCTTGAAGGAGAGAGAGAGCTTAAAAATATGGGTGATTAGTTTTTACAGGCTGGATAATTTCATAGGCTTATGAGTGGGAGGACTATTCCAATTGTTTAGGGGTGGGGGTTGAGATTTTCAGGAATTGGGTCACCACCCACGTTTTGGCCTTTTGTGGTCAACCTCAGAACCGGCATGGTGCTAGTGGGTCTATTGTTTAGCTTTTTGATGTGTTGCAGTGAGTGTAAGATGAGGCTCAGGGTCTAGTGGCAGCTGACTCTTTCACTCACTATCGTGGACCTAGTTGGTTCTAGCCAGTCGTTGTCATATCTTATGGCCTTGCTGTTCTTTTAAAGACCGTGCTGTGCCCCCCTCCCTCCTGTTTCACACTGAAACTATGAAATTATGCCCCCTTCATTTTGGCTTATTTAACCATCAGGGCTCCTTGACTTGTGTCTAAAATTTCAAAAATGAAGAACAGGTTCAGTCCTTTTCACTCGTTATAAACATAAGTTTTCACAGAATGATTAGTTGTTAAGTAATTTGATCTTATGGTTCATTTTCCAATTCACCAATTGAATATAAAATTTTATTCTCTTAAATAAAAACATGGAGTGTCTCACGGATATACAAAATTGTGAAACTGAGGACCCTGTGGGGCTCCTGGGCACAAAAGCCTTCTTGTATTGCCCATCTCTTGATTACAGGAAGTAGGGTTCATTCAGCTTCCATGACCTTCCTTGAGCTCCAAAGGGCAGATTCAAACAGTTGCTAATCCAAGAAGGAAGGGAATACAGAGAAAAGGGAGGAACAGTCAAGAAACAATAGTGCAGCCTTGGAGCAAGGTCCTGCTTCCCCAGTAAGGAATGCGCATAACGATGTCAGCTCTTCCATCAGGTGGCCAAAGTATTGGAGCTTCAGTTTCAGCATCAGTCCTTCCAATGAATATTCAGGGTTGATTGAAACCTGTATGCAGATTAAGAAACAATAGTTAGAACTGGACATGGAACAGTGGACTGGTTCCAAATTGGGAAAGGAGTATGTCAAGGCTGTATATTGCCACCTTGCTTATATGCAGAATACATCATGCGAAATGCCAAGGCAGATGAAGCAGAAGCTGGAATCAAGATTTCAGGGAGAAATATCAGTAACCTCAGATATGCAGATGGCACCGCCCTTATGGCAGAAAGTGAAGAGAAATTAAAGAGCCTCTTGATGAAAGTGAAAGAGGGGAGTGAAAAATGTTGGCTTAAAACTCAACATTAAAAAAACTAAGATCATGGCATCCAGTCCCATCACTTCATGGCAAATAGATGGGGAGACAATGGAAACAGTGGTAAAAATAAAAGTAAAAAAAATAAAACAGACTTTATTTTCTTGGGCTCCAAAATCACTGCAGGTGGTGACTGCAGCCATGATATTAAAAGACACTTCTCCTTGGAAGAAAAGCAGTGACAAACCTGGGCAACATATTAAAAAGCAGAGACATTACTTTGCCATCAAAAGTCCATCTAGTCTAAGCTACAGTTTTTCCATTGGTCATTTATGGATGTGAGAGTTGGACCATAAAGAAGGCTGAGCACTGAAGAATTGATGTCTCTCAACTGTGGTGTTGGAGAAGACTCTTGAGAGTCCCTTGGACTGCAAGGAGATCTAACCAGTCAATCCTAAAGGAAATCAACCCTGGATATTAATTGGAAGGACTGATGCTGAAGCTAAAGCTCCAATACTTTGGCCATTTGATGTGAAGAACCTGCTCCTTGGAAAAGACCCTGATGCTGAAGACAGGAGGAGAAGGGGATGACAGAGGATGAGGTGGTTGAATGGCATCACTGACTCAATGGACGAGTTTGAGCAAACTCTGGGTGATGGGGAAGGACCGGGAAGACTGGCGTGCTGCAGTCCATGGGGTCACAAACAGTCGGACACTATTTAGTGAATGAACAGCAACAATAATAACAATATTTTTGAGCTATTTTGCAGATACTAAAACCTCCAACAGGAGGGAGAAGTTAGCTTCACGTTGCCCACAAGCACACCAGAAGGTTGATGATGCTGACTCCCAATTACCTCATCACCAACCAATCAGAAGAATGTCCACAAACTAATCATGCCCTCTTTGAACCATTACTATAAAACTCCTTGCTATCCCCTCCAGGTTGGGACACAGAGTTTTGAGGGAATTAGCCCCTTGTGGCCCCCTTTGGCCACAAAACTCTGCCTCAGAGATTTAATTCAGAGGCAACATGGAAGACAGAGAAACTTTGACTTAGAAGTCCAGGTCAACCATCAGGAAAAAGGAACTGCTTCCAGCGACGGGACTGTGGGGTTGCTGTGCAAGCACTGTGTGACGCTGGCTTTAGTCATGGGAATATCTCAGAATAAGTCAACAGTTTAGGCGGCAAGAAGAAAAGGCCAGAAGAATGGAGAAATGTGAACATCACAATCAGAATCTGGGCTGACAGATGTCAGTTCAAGGGACTGAAATGGATACAAAACAGTTTTCTTAAAAAAAGTGTCATGTTTTTATATGTAGCCAGATCAGAAAACAAGTGCCCCTCCAACCTTTAAAATTTGGAAGCAAGTAACTTAGCACTGTTTCATTTCTTTGTATTATATTGAAAGCAGTGCCGGCATATTCAAATAGCATTAATGCTAACAATGGCTAAAAGAACAGAGCCTGATTTGGTAGCTGATTCAGATCTCTTAGCGTTCATCACTTTTTCTCTGGAGGAGAACAGTTGAGTCGTGCACTGGGGAGCAAGCAGAACAAATGCCTCCCACGCCTTTGTTTCCCTAAATTAATCCTCCTTGTGAAGAATGGGGTGGCTCCTCGATTCACTAATGGGAGGCAGAGCATTTCCCCGCCGCGTCCCTGACTGTGAGCAAGTCTGCTTAACGGCGACCAAAAGTCATCCAGTCGATTGATTTTACTAATTGAAGAACTTGTCTGCCTGTCTAGATGCTTGGGCTGAAGGATCGACTAGTAATTTGCGTTCTAATCACAAAAATAGTTTCCAGTTCAAGTAAAATGAAACCTTTTCATCTTTTCCCTTTTCAATCTTTGCCTTTTTTGTGGGAACCACTGAATTGGCTTGAGTTCAGGCATGACTGCGTTATGTAAATACAAGCAGAATGAGACCTCATAGTACTTGACCTAGGGATTTTAAAATTAGCACTAACAGATTTGTCTTCTTGGCTTGGGAGTAAGAAAATCTAGGCTTATTTTTCTATACATCTGTGTCTCTTTTGCTGTCTCGCATACAGGATTTTTTGAAATTGTACAGGCTTACTGTGAAATATCTTGAGAGAGTTACTTGTTCCCATCCCCCTGCCCCCTGTTTGATTCTTAAATTCGTATATAACAAGTATTAAAAATCCAAACTGGGGACATATGTACACCTATGGCCGATTCATGTTGATGTTTGACAGAAAACAACAAAATTCTGTAAAGCAATTATCCTTCAGTAAAAAAAAAAAAAACAAAAAAACAAACCTAAATTGGTCTAGGACCTAAACTTCTTGTTTGTAATTGAATAAACATTCTCAGGATTAAAGTGCTTTTTGTAAATAACTATGTAAGTTGCAGTCAACTGAAAAAGCATGCACAACCTGAAAGCTGAATTATGATTTATTTGGCAGACTGTCCAAGTGCTTAAGCCTGAGAAGCAGCCTTTTAGATCTTGCGATAGAGCTTATCGAGGGAATGCTTCGATGAGGGAAGAGAGAAGCCAGGTTATGTACAAGTTTTTGTGATGAAATCCAGGTAGTCAGAACATCAAAAGATTACTATTAAAGAAAAACAGACATCTCAAGTTGATGAATTTAGTGCTTTTCAGTGTATGATGGTGCAACCTGGGCTCATTTCCATCCTTCCATTGACATGTATCTTGACTGTCTAGGGACAATGTCCTGCTTTTTCTCCATTCTGAATCCTCTCGGAGTATGCAGTCCAGCATAGTTTCAGCGGCTAATGGCTTGACGACCACAGCGTCCTTTGTTTACTGATATGGCAGGTGACTGTCTTTTTAGATAAGAAGAGACCCTATTTTAAAAGCCTCCCAGAGAATTAAATCCATCCCTAAAAAATAAATGCATGTTTCGCCACCCCTGTGTTCAGTTAATTTTCTCATTCTACTTGGCATTCTGCAGAGAGTAAGAAGAAAAGAAGAGGCAAGGGAAACCGTGGCCTTCGAGGGCAGTTATGGGTTAATTTGAAAGGTGGTGGTCAGGTGGTGGTGGGGAGGGCTTGGTGGGTGTGACCAGAAGTAGCCTTTGTTATTGAAGTTGATGTTGAAGCCTGCTAGAATCTAAATTCAAAGTTTTCACGTGTAGAGTTCTAAATCTCAACTTTCAAGAAGCTGCAAATAGACTCAGATGCCAGTATGACAACTTGAGAATAAGGCTAGGAGAGGAGGAAGCAGATGCAAGCAGCTGATACATATCACAGGTCTGATCCAGCTTCTGTGGCAGAGACGTCAGATAGTGAGTGTCTTGATGAGGGGACTGAAATCTGAATGTAATTCCCACCCCCAGGCCACAGCGGATATTAGTAATAAATTTTCTTGTGTATAGCAGCTATGTCCGCTTCTTCTGTGATGGACCTTGCATTCTATACCCCAGTTCCCCTCCTTAGGAAGAAACTTGTCTCCTAGATGCTAGGACCGTGGCTTCTAAACTGCCCTCAGCTTTCCAACCCTTTGAGAGATGGACTCAGATGTGGAGACCTGTTTCATCCAAGTTCATACTCCATTTTCAGGGTCATCTTCCTCCAGTGACTGATGGGTATGGGGTATAAAGTTTTTGAAGTTTTGGTTCAGTTCACTCAGTCATTTCCGACTTTTTGTTACACCATGGACTGCATCATGCCAGGCTTCTCTGTCCATCACCAACTCCTGGAGCTTGCTCAAACTCATGTCTGTCGAGTCAGTGATGCCATCCAACCATCTCATCCTCTGTCATCCCCTTCTCTTCCTGCTCTCAATCTTTGCCAGCATCAGGGTCTTTTCAAATGAGTCAGTTCTTTGCATCAGATGGCCAAAGTATTGGGGTTTTAGCTTCAGCATCAGTCCTTCCAATGAATATTTAGGACAGATTTCCTTTAGGATGGACTAGTTGGATCTCCTTGTGGTCCAAGGGATTCTCAAGAGTCTTCTCCAACAGCACAGTTCTAAAGCATCAATTCTTTGGCACTCAGAGGTGGTAGTTTGAACATTCTTTGGTATTGCTTTTCTTTGGGATTGGAATGAAAACTGATCTTTTCCAGTCCTGTGGCCGTGGCTGAGTTTTCCAAATTTGTTGGCATATTGAGTGCAGCACTTTCACAGCATCATCTTTTAGGATTTGAAAGAGCTCAGCTGGAATTCCATCACCTCCACTAGCTTTGACTTCACATTCCATGTCTGGCTGTAGATGAGTCATCACATCATCGTGACTATCTGGGTCATAAAGATCTTTTATGTACAGTTCTGTGTATTCTTGCCACCTCTTCTTACTATCTTCTGCTTCTGTTAGATCCATACCATTTCTGTCCATTATTGAGCCCATCTTTGCATGAAATGTTCCCTTGGCATCTCTAACTTTCTTGAAGAGATCTCTAGTCTTTCCCATTCTATTGTTTTCCTTTATTTCTTTGCATTGATCACTGAGGAAGGCTTTCTTATCTCTCCTTGCTGTTCTTTGGAACGCTGCGTTCAAATGGCCTTATCTTTCCTGTTCTCCTTTGCCTGTAGCTTCTCTTCTTTTGAAGGTGAGTCCTTGCTTCATAAGAACTCCACTTGCTGATTTTACTGTGGTATCTGATATTTTGTTATAGTAATCGATTTTTGGCTCTGTGTGGCTTCCCTGCACGAGCGGGCTTCTCACTGTGGTGGCCGCTCTTGTCGCGGAGCGCAGGCTCACGGTGTATAGACTTCCCCGGGTGCCGCACATGGGCTTAGTAGTTGTGGGTCACAGGCTTCTTGCAGGTAGGGGGACCCCTTCCAGGGCCCCAAAGTGGGCTCTTGTCTAACACTCGGAAATGAATTGCCCAAGGAGACACACATGCTGACAAAGCAAGAGATTTTACTGGGGAGGGCACCCGGGGGAGAGCAGTGGGGTGCGGGAGCCCAGGAGGACTGCTCTGCCACAAGGCTGGCAGTCTCTGGTTTTATGATGATGGGATTAGTTTCCGGGTTGTCTTTAGCCAATCAATCTGATTCACTCAGCCAAGATGGATACCTGCGAGAAGGATTCTGGGAGGTGGTTGGACACGTGGTGTCTCCTTTTGACCTTGCCTGCACTCTTCCAGTTGGTGGAGGCTTATTAGTTCCGTGTTCCTTACCAGGACCTCCTGTCGTAAAACAACCTGTGCAAACGCTTCCTAGGGTGCCCGGCCAGGGTGGGCGGTGCCAGTCAGTGTGCTTCCCCTAACACCCTGGCATGTTGGGCCTTCCTGGACCAGGACTGAACCCATGTCCCTGCAATGGCGGGTGGACTCTCAACCACTGAACCACCAAGGAAGGCCTTGTTATAAAATTTTATGAGTCTTTTAAATTCATCTGGAATTGATGTTAAAAGTGTGAGTTAAGATTAATTTATTTTCTTTCCCTATATGGTAACCAATTGTTCCACTGCAATTCATTGCCTCACTGAATGACCAGGAAGGCCACCTGCATCACATATCAAGTGGGCTGCTGCTGCTGCTAAGTCGCTTCAGTCATGTCCGACTCTGTGCAACCCCATAGACGGCAGCCCACCAGGCTCCCCCATCCCTGGGATTCTCCAGGCAAGAACACTGGAGTGGGTTGCCATTTCCTACTCCAATGCATGAAAGAGAAAAGTGAAAGTGAAGTTGCTCAGTCGTGTCCGACTCTTAGCAACCCTATGGACTGCAGCCTACCAGGCTCCTCTGTCCATGGGATTTTCCAGGCAAGAGTACTGGAGTGGGGTGCCATTGCCTCACATGTTACTAAACTCAGGTTTAGATTCTCACTACTCAAAAGCCAATACTCAAGAGACGAGTGTGGGTAGGAATGGAAAGTTGCTTTATTCAGGAGGCTGGCAGGCTGGGGAGAAGGTGGACTCATGTTCACAAACCAGCTCCAAAGATTCTGCTCAACTGTCCCAGTTTTTAAAAGGAGACTTGTTTACTGAAGGGGTCAGAGTTTTCACTACCGTCTGGTGTATGCAGACTTTCTTCTTACTGGCTGGTGGTGTGGTAACAGGGCGGTGTTCCAGGGATCCTGTGCTCAGCCTGAAGTAGCCATCCTCCTTCTGGGTGGGGGAGTTAGTTCCTGCAGAAGAGCTCAAAGGTATTTCTTTAAATATATATTCTTTAAGAAGGAGCCAGGACCCTGCCCCCATGGCTGTATTCTTGTTTCCTAACTGCTTCTCCTTTGTTTCTGCGCCCCCTCCCCTTCCTGAGAATCAACTCTTTGAGTCTGCCCTGTGAAACTCAGGGAAGGTCAAGGAGGCTGCATGAAGCCTATTTCCCACAAACAAGAAACAGGGGACACAGAAAGGATTTGTATCCAGGAGAGACCCACAGGGTCCTGTTCCACTTCATCCATACAATGTGAGTTTGTTGTGGGGTTTTGAGGATTTTTTTCCCATTGACCTGCTATGTATATCTCTATTTCAATACCCCACTGCCTTAATTACTATAGTTTTGTAATAACCTGACGCATGGTAGGTGAATGGCCCCTCTTTTTCTTTCTTCAGTGATTTCTTAACTGTTTTAAGTCTTTGCACTTACAAACCAACTTTAGGAATGAGCTTGTCAAGTTCCTTTAAGGATCCTATTGGAGTTTGATAGGAATTAATTAATTCTAGAGGAGTCTGATAGATCTTGCAATATAGCTGGAGAGATTCCGCAACTTCACTGCGACGCCTCTGACGTAATACATCCCTTCAGTTATTTAGGTTTCTGTAGTGTCTTTTCATCAGCAGTAAAATTTCCTCCTTAATGATTTTGTATATTTGAAAATTTATTTTTGTTATTTATATTTTTGAGCTATTATAAATTATGTTTATTATCATATTCTTTTTGATACTGATTATTGATTTTATATTTATTCACCTTGTTAAGCTCGCTAATTAATTTTCATGATATGAATGCAATTTTTATTTTAATAGACAAGAGTACTATCTGTGAACACCATCAGCTTTTCTTTCCAATTATCTTTTATTTATCTTTCATACTCTCTTGAGTGAGACAAAAATTCCAATGCAATGTTTAATACAAATGATGACTCTCTTTTCTGTTCCTGATTTTAAAGAAGTTTTGTTTTGTATATTTTTCCATTAAGTAGGTATTTTTAAAGAGTTTTTTCTATACTATGTAACACACTAAGAAAACACTAAGAAAATTCCCTTCTATTTATAAATCATAAATATGATTATAAGGAAATTATGGCTTGAAAGAATGCTGAATTTTATCAGAGGCTTTTTCAGTAGCTACTTAAATGATTACTTGGTATTTTTTTCTTTTATTGGTTGGCACGATAAATTATATTAATAAACTTGCCTGATGTTTGAATTCCTTAAATAAGTCCAATTTAGTCATGATAATTTTTTTTTTTAATAAATCTTGCTGCTGAAATTTGGCTTAGGGTTTTCATATATGTGCTTTGAAGCAATCTGTGGAAATAGCATGGACCCTCACCAACGTTTGATTTATCAGCAAGAACTGAAGATCTCACGTTCCAGATGTTAGGCAGTTGAGAGTGAATTGTGACAGAGAATCTGACTCCATCTTTTGATATTTGGTGTTTAACTTGTGACAGTGTTTAAGTCATCTCTTCATCCTCCCCTCAGTTCTGCATCTGGGCAAGATGATTAAAAAATAAATAAATAATCCTGGCTGCTTCTTCCTTTGGAGCAGCCAAGATATTACACCACAAGCCTTTGCCTGTGCGTGGAAAGCCCCACTCTCTACTTGCAGTGAGACCCCAGGCCAGCCTTGTGCTCTCAACCCGTCTTTGGACTGGTCGGGGAAACATGACTTGCCCTGCCCTAAAAGCCCCCTTGTGTGAGTTATTAACTTTCTCATACCCTCTTGGTGTGTGTGTATCACCAGTTTTTACATTCGAAACAGATTTTGAGCAGAGGTCCATCCATCCTGCACCTTTAGTTTGGACACAAAGCAGTGTGCTGATGAATGAGATGGGATAGCGATTTTACTTTTGCTATCTTTGCCTGGCTAGAGTATCACTTTTGCTGTCTTTGCCTGGCTTGAGTATCATAGTTATACTTGACTTAACAAATCAGTTGAAAAATGAAAAAATTCTTGTAGAGAGGCATTTATGTAAGATTAGACTTATCTGTTCCTTAATTTTTCTTAGAATTCATCTGTAAAACCTGGATAAGAATGTTTTATGGATATTTTTAAAAACTATGAATTTAATTTCTTTAAGGATTCTTTTCAATCTGAGAAAATGAGAAAAAAGTTCCAAATTTCCTGAGTTGAAATGTGGGGTTGTAGCGGTGGTGTAGGGTAGAGACAGAAGGGGTAAGGGGTCTGGGTTCTTTTTCATAAGGGCACTAACTAATCCCATTCATCAGACACTACCTTCACGACCTGATTACATCTCACAGGCCCTTTAACTTGTTTTAAACATGTTTTGTCATTTTTGGTGTACATGTCACATGCATCTTAATTACGAGTTTTATTTTTGATGCTCTGGTAAACAGAACTGCTTTTTAAATTTCACTTTTGGATTGTTCATAGCTAGTTATGGAAATATAATTGATTTATGCTTATTAATGTTATGTCCTACAGCTTTGCTTTTTAGTAAGTTCTTTATGATATTCTATGTATAAAACTATGTTATCTGAAAATAAGGATAGTTTTTACTCCTTTTAAAAATATAGATGGCTCTTCTGCCGTCATTGCTGCAATCCTTGGCACGACCTAGCTTGCTTGGATCTGCTTGGGAGAATCCACCGCCATCCGCCACCATGGTGAACTTTACAGTAGACCAGATCCGGGCCATCATGGACAAGAAGGCCAACATCTGGAACATGACTGTCATCGCCCACGTGGACCATGGCAAGTCCACTCTGACGGACTCCCTGGTATGTAAGGCGGGTATCATCGCCTCTGCCCGGACTGGGGAGACCCGCTTCACTGACACCCGGAAGGATGAGCAGGAGCATTGCATCACCATCAAGTCAACGGCCATTTCCCTTTTCTACGAGCTTTCAGAGAACGACTTGAATTTCATCAAGCAGAGCAAGGATGGCTCTGGCTTCCTCATCAACCTCATTGACTCCCCTGGGCATGTCGACTTTTCCTCAGAGGTGACAGCCACGCTCCGTGTCACTGACGGTGCCTTGGTGGTGGTGGACTGTGTGTCCGGTGTGTGTGTGCAGACAGAGACGGTGCTGTGCCAGGCCATCGCTGAGCGCATCAAGCCAGTGCTGATGATGAACAAGATGGACCGGGCCCTGCTTGAGCTGCAGCTGGAGCCTGAGGAGCTCTACCAAACCTTCCAGTGCTTTGTGGAGAATGTCAACGTCATTATCTCCACCTATGGCGAGGGCGAGAGTGGCCCCATGGGCAACATCATGATTGACCCCATCCTTGGTACTGTTGGCTTTGGGTCTGGTCTCCATGGTTGGGCCTTTACCCTGAAGCAGTTTGCAGAGATGTATGTGGCCAAGTTTGCCACCAAGGGCGAGGGACAGCTAGGGCCTGCTGAGCAGGCCAAGAAGGTGGAGGACATGATGAAAAAGCTGTGGGGAGACCGGTACTTTGATCCAGCCACCGGCAAGTTCAGCAAGTCAGCCAATAGCCCTGATGGCAAGAAGCTGCCATGGACGTTCGGCCAGCTCATCCTGGACCCAATCTTCAAGGTGTTTGATGCAAACATGAACTTGAAGAAAGAGGAGATGGCAAAACTAATTGAAAAACTGGACATCAAGTTGGACAGTGAAGATAAGGACAAGGAGGGCAAACCACTTCTGAAGGCTGTGATGCACCGATGGCTGCCTGCCTGCTGGGGACGCCCTGCTGCAGATGATCACCATCCACTTGCCTTGCCCTGTGACGGCCCAGAAGTACTGCTGTGAGCTCCTGTACGAGGGTCCCCCAGACGATGAGGCAGCCATGGGCATTAAAAGCTGTGATTCCAAAGGCCCTCTCATGATGTACATTTCCAAAATGGTGCCGACCTCTGACAAAGGTCGGTTCTATGCCTTTGGCCAGGTCTTCTCAGGTCTGATGTCTACTGGCCTGAAGGTCCGCATCATGGGACCCAACTATACTCCTGGGAAGAAGGAGGACCTGTACCTGAAGCCGATCCAGAGGACAATCCTGATGATGGGCCGTTACGTGGAGCCCATTGAGGATGTGCCTTGTGGCAACATTGTGGGCCTGGTGGGCGTGGACCAGTTCCTGGTGAAGACTGGCACCATCACCACCTTCGAGCATGCCCACAACATGCGGGTGATGAAGTTCAGCGTGAGCCCTGTTGTCAGGGTCGCTGTGGAGGCCAAGAACCCGGCCAACCTGCCCAAGCTGGTGGAAGGTCAGACCCCATGGTGCAGTGCGCCACTGAGGAGTCCAGGGAGCACATTATCGCGGGGGCTGGGGAGCTGCACTTGGAGATCTGCCTCAAGGACCTGGAGGAGGATCATGCTTGCATCCCCATCAAGTTCCCAGTTGTCTCGTACCGGGAGACTGTCAGCGAGGAGTCGAATGTGCTCTGCCTGTCCAAGTCCCCCAACAAGCACAACAGGCTTTACACGAAGGCGTGGCCCTTCCCTGATGGCCTGGCTGAGGACATCGACAAGGGCGAGGTGTCCGCCTGCCAGGAGCTCAAGCAGCGGGCCCGCTACCTGGCTGAGAAGGACGAGTGGGACGTGGCTGAGGCCCGTAAGATCTGGTGCTTCGGCCCTGATGGCACGGGCCCCAACATCCTCACGGACATCACCAAGGGTGTACAGTACCTCAATGAAATCAAGGACAGTGTGGTGGCTGGGTTCCAGTGGGCCACCACGGAGGGGGCGCTGTGCGAGGAGAATATGTGGGGCGTGCGATTTGACATCCATGATGTGACGCTGCACGCTGATGCCATCCACCGTGAGGGTGGCCAGATCATCCCCACAGCTTGGCGCTGCCTGTATGCCAGTGTGCTGACTGCCCAGCCCCGGCTCATGGAGCCCATCTATCTTGTGGAGATCCAGTGTCCGGAACAAGTGGTTGGTGGCATCTACGGTGTCCTGAACAGAAAACGGGGCCACGTCTTTGAGGAGACCCAGGTGGCCGGCACCCCCATGTTTGTTGTGAAGGCCTACCTCCCTGTCAATGAGTCCTTTGGCTTCACCACTGACCTGAGGTCCAACATGGGTGGCCAGGCCTTCCCCCAGTGTGTGTTCGACCACTGGCAGATCCTGCCTGGTGACCCCTTTGACAACACCAGCCGCCCCAGTCAGGTCGTGGCAGAGACACGCAAGTGCAAAGGCCTGAAGGAAGGCTTCCCAGCCCTGGACAACTTCCTGGACAAGTTGTAGGCGGCCTCCGCTTAGCCCGCCACTGGGTGGGACTTGGCATGGCCCCTGCACCCAGGGACAAGTGACCGCAGCAACAAGCCCCCACATTCTCCACAACACCTCGAGGCTGTCCAGACCCAGTAATGCTCTGCCTGACAGGTTTCTGGGGCCCACTTCGTGCCATCACTCAACATGAACACTTGATGCTGTTTCTTTCGATATTTATTTCCAGATTTCAGGGGCAACAAATGTCCTCGGAGCAGGGACTTATCTGGCTGATGGCGATGGGGGAGGGGATGGGACAACCAATACTTTTTTGTTGAGAGGGAAACTTAATGTCAAAAAAAGTTAAAAATAAACGCATTAAGAGGTTTATTTGGGTAAATGGCCCCTAGTGGATTTTCCTCCAGAAGGGGGCAAGAAACAAGCGGGTAGATGTTCTCTCTGGACAGAAGCTAGAAAGCAGGAAACCCCGCCCGCACAGTGTCACTGAGCACCTCCAGCTGTATTAGTGCCATTGGAATAATAAACTCAACATGGTGGAAAAATAAAATAAAATAAAATAAAAATATAGATGTATTTTCTGTCTATTTTTGAAAGTTACTAATTTTGGACTTGGTGTCTTTAATAGATATAGGCCTATTCACATTATTTCTCCTTGTGTTTTGGGCTGTGTGTGTCTGTTAAGGAATTGGTAACTTTAAGTTATCAAATATGTGGCAGTGGAATTATTCATAGTATGCCTTCATTATCTTTTTAATGTTCATCAGGTCAAGAGTGTGACCTGTCTAATTTGTCACATGTATACCTCTCTTTAGTCTTGGTTTCTTCGTGATGGTGTCTCTGTTTCTTGGTAAGCCTGGCTACACACTGCTCCATTTTATTGACCTTAAAGAGCCAGCTTTTGATTTTGTTGATTCTCTCTGTAGTTTTTTACTTCATTATCTTCTCAATTTTAATTAGATCTTATCTTCTTTTTGCTTAGGCTTCACTGAGCATTTTATATGATCATATTTTTTCTCTTCTCTTAGGATATCAGTTATACAGGCATACCGTGTTTTACTGTGCTCTGCTTTATTGCAACCCTCCTTTGAGCAAGTCTGTTGGTTCCATTTTTCCAACAGTATTTGTTCACTTCATGCTTCTGTGTCATATTTTGGTAATTTGAACAATATTTCAAGCTTTTTCATTATTATTATATTTGTCATGATGATCTGTGATCAAGTTGCTGTTAGTACTGTAATTGTCTGGGGGTACCATGAACTGTGCCCATATGAGACAGTGACTTTAATAAATGTGTGTGTTCTGACTGCTCCAGCTATTTATCATGCCCCACCTCTGTCCCTCTCCTAGGACTAACCTATTCTCTAAGACAAAACAACATTGAAATCTGGCTAAATAATAGCTGTACAATGAGCTCTAAATGTTCAAGTGAAAGGAAGAATTGCATATCTTTCACTTTAAATCAGAAGCTGAAAATGATCATGCTTACTGAAAAAAGGATGTCAAAAGCCAAGACAGGCTGAAAACTAGGCTTCCTCCACTAGTTAGCCAGATTGTGAATGCAGAGGAAGAGTTCTTGAAGAAAATAAAAAACACCACTCCAGTGAACACAGAAATATTAAGTAAGTGAATAGCCTTATTGTAATATGGAGAAATGGAAGATCAAACTAGAGCCATAACATTCCCTTAAGTCAGAGGAAGGCCTTAACTCTTCAATTCTATGAAGGTTGAGAGAGATGAGGAAGTTGTAGAAGAAAAGTTTGTGGATAGAAGAAGCTGGTTCATGAGGTTTAAAGAAAGAAGGCATCTCCATAACAACAAAGGGCAAGGTAAAGCAGCGAGTGCTAATATAGAATCTGCAGCAAGGTATCCAGAAGACCTAGCTAAGGTAAAGTGAATGATTCTAAACAACAGATTTTCAAAGTAGATTAAACAGCCTTCCAATGAGAGAAGATGCCATCTAGGACTTTTCATAGCTAGAGAGGAGAAGTCAATACCTAGGTTCAAAGGATGGACTGACTCTTTTGCTGGGGGATAATGCAGCTGGTGGCCTTGACTTGAAGTCGATGTTCATTTACTATTCTGAAAATCCTGGGGCTCCTAAGAACTATCCTAACTCTACTGTGACTGTGCTCTGCAAACTGAACAATGAAGCCTGCAGGACAGCCCATCTGTTTGCAGTGGGGTTATCTGAATGCTTTAAGCCCACTGTTATGATCTGCTGCTCAGAAAAAAGATTCCTTTCAAAATATTACTGCCCTTTCACAATACACCTGGTGACCCAGGATCTCTAAAGGAGATGTACAGTGAGATTCATGCCTGCTACCACAACTTCCATTCTACCAAAGGGTAATTTTGATTTTCCAGTCTTATTGCTTAAGAAATGTATTTCATAAGGCTGTAAGTGTCATAGAGAGTAATTCCTCTAATGCATCTGCACAAAATAAATCAAAAAGCTTCTGGAAAGGGGTCATCATTCTAGATGCCATTAAAAATATTTGTGACTCTTGGAAAAAGGTTAAAATATCTGTATTACCTGGAGTTTGTAAGAAATAGATTCAAACCCTAATGGATGACTGTGAGATTCAAGACTTTATTGGAGGAAGTAACTGCAGATGTGGTGGGAATATCAAGAGCACTAGAATTAGAAATGGAATCTGAAGATGGACTGAATTGCTGTATACTTTTTATGATAAATGTTCAATGGATGAAAAGTTGCTTCTATGGATGAGCAAAGAAAGTGGTTTCTTGAGATGGAAAACACTCCTGGTGAAGATGCTGTGAAAATCGTTGAAATGACAATAAAGAATATAGAATATTACATAAACAAGTTGATAAAGTAGGGGAAGGATTAGAGAGGATCACTTTAATTTTGAGAGAAGTTCTACTGTGAGTAAAACGCTGTCAAACAGCATTTTTGCCACAGAGAAATCGTTCATGAAAGGAAGGGTCAACTGATACAGTAAACCTCACTGTTGTCTTATTTTAAGAAGTTGCCACAGCCACCCCAACTTTCAGAGCAACCACAACCTTGTTCAGCCAGCAGCCACCAACACTGAGGCAAGACCCTTCACCAGCAAAGAGATTATGACGTGCTGAAGCCTCAGATGATGGATAGCACTTTTTAGCAAAAAAATGTATTTTAACTAACATGCTCGTTTTTTAGACATACTGCTATTGCACACGTAGTGTACTACAGAATAGTCTTAGCATGAATTTACATGCACTGGGAAACCAAAACACTTGTTGGACGCACTTTATTGCAGTGTCCACTTTGTTGCAGTGGTCTAGAACTGAGCCCGCAAGATCTCAAAGCTATGCCTACCCTCCGTTAAACACTGTTTTAATTCTTTTATTTTTTTTTATCTTATAGTTTTAGTATACCCTGCAGAGTGAAAACTTTCTCTATAGGTAGTAACGTGGGGCGGTTTTAGGGCAAATACTGTTTACTTCTCATCTCTCAAGCAGTAGCTTTTGCTGCTTGATGCCCAGTGTCTTGAAAACCTTTGCTTTGTGTGTTTTTCCTGCTATAGTTTTATAAACTGTTTGAATGCAACAGCTGTTACTCCATCTTGAGTAGAAGTGGAAGTTTGTTAAATATAATATATCAGCTTGAAATGAGCACATTTTTATTACTTATGCTTTAGTAAACTTTATCTTCCATATAGAAATTAGTTTGAAAAGCTCTTAGTTATACAGTCAGCCTCTAATACTCTTGATTCGATTCCATGTGTTTATTTCAAGAGTACGTTCACAATGATTTGAGAACAGTCAAACTTGTTTCAGGTGCAGCTGAAATTCTAAATCCTGTGGCAGTGCATGTTCCTGCCTTTGCACAGTAGATTGAAAATAAACAATGATAACACAGAGATTGTAAAAATGGAGAAGCGGAACTTGAGTTATGTTCATTCTGTCATTTTACATGATACCTTAAAGTTTTCATTTGTGTTTAAAATTTGAAAGAATTTTAGCTAACAGGGCTTCCCACTAAGTATTTATAATTTATTTTAAACCTTCTACATAATAAAAGATTTTATCAATAAAAGGCCATTTCTGCTATAACTCACATTCTTTTTAAAATTTTATTGAAGTACAGTGTTGTGTTAGTCTCAGATGCACAGACAAGTGAATCCATTATACACATACACATCCTCATTTTAAAAAGTCATTTCCCCACGTAGGTTATTAGAGAGTATTGAGTAGAGTTCCCTTGCTTTATAGTGGGTCCTTGTTGGTTTTATATTTTAAACATGGTAGTGTATGTATGGAGAAGGCAATGGCACCCCACTCCAGTACTCTTGCCTGGAGAATCCCATGGACGGAGGAGCCTGGTGGGCTGTAGTCCATGGGGTCACTAGGAATTGGACACGACTGAGCGACTTCACTTTCACTTTTCACTTTCATGCATTGGAGAAGGAAATGGCAACCCACTCCAGTGTTCTTGCCTGGAGAGCCTGGTGGGCTGCCGTGTATGGGGTCGCACAGAATCGGACACGACTGAAGCGGCTTAGCAGCAACAGCAGCAGTGTATATATGTCAATCCAAATCTCTCAATTTATCTCTCCCTCACCCTTCCCCCCAATAACCATGTTTGTTTTCAAAATCTGTGAATCTGTTTCTGTTTTGTAAATAAGCTCGTTTATACCCTTTTTTTTTAGATTCCACATGGAAGCAATATATGATACTTGTTTTTTCTGACTTACTTCACTCAGCATGGCAGTTTCTGGGTCCATCCATGCTGCTTCAGATAACAGTATTTCATTTTTCTTTATGCCATAACAATATTAGCTAATGGAAAATCTGGCATTCAATCTTCATTAGGTTTCCAAGAAACATACCTAGAAAATTTGCTCAAGATCAAATTTATCCATAAAGCACAAAGTGTTACAGTTACCCTTTATCAAGGCGTGTGTCTATAAATGTTTATAATTTTATAGACATACATGATAAATATCCAGATTGATTATGGGAACTTATAGAGTGGTGATTAATTCCAGGTAGAATGACGGGAGAATACTTCCTAGTGAGTCTGAATTTTAGTTAAGCCTTAAAATGTGATCAACAAGGTGTCCAAGGGTAAAAAAGAGTTCTTAGAGGCAAGTATAGGCTGTGGGTGTTCCTAGGCTGAGGAGGGGGCCTGCCTGGTAATTACTAATAAATGAGATTCCTTTGAAAGCTGTATTGACTCTTAAAGTTTACTTAGGCTTTCCTATGGGAATGGAATAGTAGCGACAGAGGTCACTGGGTGCCCTTTTAAGGTTTTAGTTGGTGAATTATTAATCTACCTTCAGAATCTACTTTTAAAGTCTAGTACCATATTCTATGAGATGAAAAAAGTCATCCCCAAATGGACCATTTCACTTTCTCAGATTTTTTTCAACTTTAACTGATATTAAAGAAGAAATTTTGAGGCATTCTCCAATAGAATTAAGAGCAACTTTTATTTTAAACAATTTCTACATTTCTAGGCAACACAAAATCACCACAGACCTCTTTCTTAGTAAATATTAAATGGAATGGTAACATGAATTCTTTGTGTTTTTGTTCCAAGGATAAAAGTTTCACTTTTTTTTCTCCCTTCGATTTAATGGAAGTCTTCAATTACCCGAGAGAATATGATGGCTTTTAGGAATCTAAACCATGAAATTAAATGTAATTACTTTGTTCCTTTTTATTTTTAAAGCCATTTGTGTTAAAATGTTAGAAATTAAATGACTCTAAATGAAATGGCATGCGTTTAGCATTTTGTGAGATGAACAAAAATTCTTGTGAGAAATAAGTGTTAGTTTTATGGACAATATGGACTGAGGAGGTACTCGGCCTGCCCTGACAACGTCTGCGTTCCTGCCATTTGCTTTGTGTTTCAACTCGCTGCCTCTGAGTTTTTGGATAGCTCTAAAATGCAGTGCTGATGCTAGCTGGGCCACCTACTGACGTACAGTGACTGAAACACAGTTATGTAGACATAAGTGCAGACTAACACATTTTCTCCTTGGAAATACACATCCTTGTGAAGATAAAATTGAACAGTTTTCTACATTAAAAGAAAAAAAAAATCAAGAAATTCTTACATATTCTTAGAAACAGAAAAATATCTCTACTTGGTATTTCCAAACATCAGCAATATAAGGAAAAGCTAGGAACAGACTTTGTGAGAGTGGTATTTTTTTTTTTTTTTAATTGAATCTAATTCTTATGTCTTGGAAGAAGAACAAACCTGTACCGGGCTGTCCTAATAAAAGCTTTAATTACCTTAATCAGCTGTCCACTTCGCATTATTAAAGACAAAGGGGAAATTCCCCTGTGGAAGCTCTTCTCCATTCTTGCCATCGTGAATGCTGACATAATTGCAGTATTACAGAAGAGAAGTAGCCGTGTGGCATTTGAGCGGATATTAAGGGAAGAACCCAGGCCTACTTAGTTAATTGGCATGGAAAGCCAACAAAAATTCAGAAACCTTTAAAAACAAATTGCAAATGATTTCATTAGTATGAAAGCCTAGGTGCTTGTAGGTCACATACCAGTTTCCTCAATAATATGATGGTTAAGTCAAGATTCTGTTGGATTCCATCATGGCTTTGTTTTTGTTAGAAGATGCTTTGTGTGAAGGGGTGATTTTACACGTCTCTGTGTAATTATGAACAGTTAGGAATTCCACACAGCTCAGGATAAAACATCTAAGCTGCCTGTTGGCTTCACATTTCCTCTAAGAATCGGTGCTTGTATGGAGAGAGCACCATTGGTATATGTCAGTATCGTGTGTAGGCAGAGCCAATGGGAAGCTGCCACGCGGCGCAAGGAGTTCAGTCTGGCGCTCTGCGGCCACCCGGAGGAGAGGGACGGGAGGGTGCGAGGGGAGGCGGGGGGCGGTAGGCATATAAGGCTGATTCATGTTGCTGTGTGGCACAAACCGCGTTGTGAAGCAATTATCCTCCACTTAAAAAATGAGAGAAGATGAATTTAGAGTGGTAGAACAAGAAAGAAAGAAAAAGAAGAATAGGTGCTTGTATTCCATAATTTGGAGCATGCTTTTTTTTTCTCATTATGTTATTCTTGAAATGTGCATGAGTTGGACCATGCAAGACTGCTCTCTCATATGTCTGAAACTCATATCAGGCTCAGAGATGTGAATTTGTTGCTAATGGCATGGAGTCTAGAATTTAGATGGGATTACACACAGAGTTTGTCAACTTCAGCACGGTAGACCTTTGGGTTGGCTCATTCTTTGTTGTAGGAGGTGGTCCTGTGCATCGTAGGAGGTAGAGAAGAATCTCTGGTTCCACCCCCAGAAGCCAGTAGCACCCCCTTCTCAGCTGTGGTAAACAAAGTCATCTCCAGGTATTGCCAAATGTCCCTGGGGGGCAAAGCATCCTGTTGAGGCCTTGGCTGGCACCACTGAGCCTTCCGGGAAGTCCTGAATAGCACGGTAATTGGTGTATAATTAGAGTTCTCCTACCTTTAGGAAGATTTTATATCTAAAAATATATCTGAAGTTCCTTCAGAAACATTCCCGTCTGCATCTCTTCTTGGGGATGGGGGACAATATGGTATGGGGCTTAAGTGGTTGTTGGTCTCTAGTTGTGTCTGACTTTTTTGTGACCCCATGGAGTGTAGCCCATCAGGCTCCTCTGTCCATGGAATTTTACCAGGTAAGGATACTGGAGTGGGTTGCCATTTCCTTCTCCATGGGCCTCAGATATTCTTATGATTAGAGGGTTTATCCTCAAATTTGGTTTTATGGAAACATCACAGGAAAGACAAGGATGTTCATGATAGAAGTCATCATTTGTGTAGCACTCTCTCTTCTTAGGGGTTCCAGGGATTCCTTTCTTTATCAAGCCAATGATTCTTTGAAGAGATGCAGAACCTCAGGAGGCAGACCCATAAGAAGCCCACTGTTCCTTCCTGTATGCCCCAAAGAAGATGAGTATTTGATAGGAAGCAGTGATAGCTTCCTGGCTTGGAGAATTTTGAGCATTACTTTACTAGCATGTGAGATGAGTGCAACTGTGCAGTAGTTTGAGCATTCTTTGGCATTGCCTTTCTTTGGGATTAGAATGAAAACTGACCTTTTCCAGTCCTGTGGCCACTGCTGAGTTTTCCAAATTTGCTGGCATATTGAGTGCAGCACTTTCACAGCATCATCTTTCAGGATTTGAAACAGCTCAACTGGAATGCCATCACCTCCACTAGCTTTGTTTGTAGTGATGCTTTCTAAGGCCCACCTGACTTCACATTCCAGGATGTCTGGCTCTAGATTAGTGATCACATCATCATGATTATCTGGGTCATGAAGATCTTTTTTGTATAGTTCTTCTGTGTATTCTTGCCACCTCTTCTTACTATCTTCTGCTTCTGTTAGGTCCATACCATTTCTGTGCTTTATCGAGCCCATCTTTGCATGAAATGTTCCCTTGGTATCTCTAATTTTCTTGAAGACATCTCTAGTCTTTCCCATTCTGTTGTTTTTCTCTATGCTAGTAAAGTAATGCTCAAAATTCTCCAAGCAAGGCTTCAGCAATACGTGAACCATGAACTTCCAGATGTTCAAGTTGGTTTTAGAAAAGGCAGAGGAACCAGAGATCAAATTGCCAACATCCATTGGATCATGGAAAAAGCAAGAGAGTTCCAGAAAAACATCTATTTCTGCTTTATTGACTATGCCAAAGCCTTTGACTGGGTGGATCACAATAGACTGTGGAAAATTCTGAAAGAGATGGGAATACCAGACCACCTAACCTGCCTCTTGAGAAACCTATATGCAGGTCAGGAAGCAACAGTTAGAACTGGACATGGAACAACAGACTGGTTCCAAATAGGAAAAGGAGTACGTCAAGGCTGTATATTGTCACCCTGCTTATGTAACTTCTATGCAAAGTACATCATGAGAAACGCTGGACTGGAAGAAACATGAGTTGGAATCAAGATTGCCGGAAGAAATATCAATAACCTCAGATCTGCAGATGACACCACCCTTATGGCAGAAAGTGAAGAGGAACTAAAAAGCCTCTTGATGAAAGTGAAAGAGGAGAGCGAAAAAGTTGGCTTAAAGCTCAACATTCAGAAAACGAAGATCTTGGCATCCAGTCCCATCACTTGATGGGAAATAGACAGGGAAACAGTGGAAACAGTGTCAAACTTTATTTTTTGGGCTCCAAAATCACTGCAGATGGTGACTGCAGCCATGAAATTAAAAGATGCTTACTCCTTGGAAGAAAACTTATGACCAACCTAAATAGCATATTGAAAAGCAGAGGCATTACTTTGCCGACTAAGGTCTGTTTAGTCAAGGCTATGGTTTTTCCAGTGGTCATGTATGAATGTGAGAGTTGGACTGTGAAGAAGGCTGAGCACTGAAGAATTGATGCTTTTGAACTGTGGTGTTGGAGAAGACTCTTGAGGGTCCCTTGGACTGCAAGGAGATCCAACCAGTCCATTCTGAAAAGGATCAACCCTGGGATTTCTTTGGAAGGAATGATGCTGAAGCTGAAACTCCAGTACTTTGGCCACCTCATGCGAAGAGTTGACTCATTGGAAAAGACTTTGATGCTGGGAGGGATTGGGGGCAGGAGGAGAAAGGGACGACCGAGGATGAGATGGCTGGATGGCATCACGGACTTGATGGACATGAGTCTGAGTGAACTGCGGGAGATGGTGATGAACAGGGAGGCCTGGTGTGTTGCAATTCATGGTGTCGCAAAGAGTTGGACATGACTGAGCGACTGAACTTAACTGAACTGATCTGGTGACTCAGCTGCTAAAGAATCTGCCTGAGTTTGATCCCTGGTTTGGGACGATCCCCTGGAGAAGAGAAAGGCTACCCACTCCATTATTCTGGCCTGGAGAATCCCATGGACTGCATGGGGTTGCAAAGAGTTGGACATGACTGGGCCACTTTCACTTTCTTTCACTTTATTTATTGGAGCATATTTGAATAACAATGTTGTGTTAGTTTCTGCTGTACAGGAAAGTGAACCAGCTCTGTGTCTGCTTGTAGCCCCTCACTTTGGAGTCCCTTCTCACTGGGTCACCACGGAGCACTGAGCAGAGTCCCTTGCTGTGCAGGACATTCTCATCAGTTACCTGTTCTGCACACAGTGGTCTGTCTATGGTCCTCATCCTTCTTCATGTTTCAGTGTTTCAGTGCCATGTGATCCAGTTGATTCCCTCCTTGCAATGCCCTCTCTGTTTGGTCTTCTAGCCATCCAACAACTCTCAGTGTTCTTTCTATCTCACTGCATATTTCTTCTCTTTCTCTTTTGCTGATCCTCCTTCTCACTCCCCCTTCCATTTTATTGTCTTCTTAGTGTTATCATTAAGCTCATTCTTTGAACCTCTTTGCTTTTCAATCAACATAAGGTAATCTCATGAATTCTTTTAGCTTTTAATATGATTGATATTAATTGATGTCAGTTGATATTAACTTAATATGATTGATATGATCCAAGATGCTTGCTCCTTGGAAGAAAAATCTATGACAAATCTAGACCGTATGTTAAAAAGCAGAGATATTGCTTAGCTAACAGAGGTCTGTATGGTCAAAGCCATGGTTTTCCCAGTAGTCATGTATGGGTGTGAAACCTGAATATTCACTGGAAGGACCTGATGCAAAAAGCTGACTCATTGGAAAAGGCCCTGATGCTGGGGAAGATTGAGGGAAAGAGGAGAAGGGGGCGACAGAGAATGAGATACTTGGGTGGCATCACTGACTCAATGGACATGAGTTTGAGTAAACTCTGGGAGAAGTGAAGGACAGGGAAGCCTGGTGTGGTGCAGTTCATGGGGTCTCAAAGAGTTGGACGTAACTTAGTGACTAAACAACAAATTAAAAAATGAAATAATGCCATTTGCTGCAGTGTGGGTACAACTAGAGATGGTCATAGCAAGTGAAGTAAGTCAGAGAGACTCAAAAGCCGTCTGATATTGCTTAAATGTGGAACCTAAAATATGACACAAATGAATCTGTCTATGAAACAGAAAGAGAATCTTGGACAGAGAATAGTTGCTGTTGCCAAGTGAAAGGGGGCTGGGGAGGGGTAAGCTATTCTAGATAGGATGGAGAAAAAGCAAGCACAGGGAACTATATCCAATATCCTGTGATGAACCATAATGGAAGAGAATATTTAGAAGATGAATGTATATGTAGCTGAATCAGTTTGCTGTACAGTAGTAATTGATACAACATTGTAAATCAACTATACCACAATTTAAAAAATAAAAACAAAAGAAAATAAACCCATGTGTCACAAAGCAAAGATGGTGACCAGGTATTTTGGAAATAATGATGCACCGTGTGAATCCTGTCAAGCGTGGAGAGGTTTTGGAAGGCTTGTTGATTGTGCAGCAAGAGCCAGGTTCACTCTGTGGGGGCACGAGTGTTCACTCCCAACTCAAGCTAAGACTAGGGAAGGATTACACACACCTATTCACACACACATGTGTGTATGCACATGTGTTTGTGTATCTTATCACTCTTCTTCCAAGGCATATTGTTTATGATGACATTTCCTGTGTGTCTGTGGAGGCAGGCGGTGCTGAAAACGTGTGTGTTCACGCTATGCACTGGCAGAGCCATGCGGTTGCCCCTCATCCTGATTCTAAAGGTGAGGTCAGAAAGAGCTGGCTGAATAGGCATATCTAACTGGTAAGTCCTTTATTCACTGAACAGTATTGGGACTTTAGAAATTGTAAGTTTATTGATGACTTTAAAATGTTTGAGTATTTTGCTTAAAAATGAGAGTTCTGAGTTTTTAAAACTACATTTATCTACTTATTAGGCTGAGCTGGGTCTCTGCTGTAGCATGCTGGGCCTTCTGCCATCACTGCCACGTGCAGGGCCTTTAGCTGCAGCCTGGGAACACTTGGCTGCAGCATGTGGGATCTAGTTCGCTGACCAGGGAGCAAACCCAGGCCCCACATCGGGAGAGGAGGCTTAGCCACTGGACCACCAGGGAAGTCCCATCTGACTTTGATAAACTAAATTTATGGCAGAGCTAGTCTCCAGGTTTCACAGGAGGGCTAGGGAGTTCGCCTTTGAATGAGAGCTTCCTTTTCCAGTGGCCATAGTTCCCCCTTCCCCTGCCTTTAGCTCATTTGGGTACTTGCCTGGTCCACCCATGTGATAAAATAATTTAATTCAGCAAACTGATGAACCCTTCAATTAACTAATTGGCCCACTCGATCAAGACAGATGATGAAGTAGACCCGCTTGGAACACTGTCTGACTCATGTTCCTGACAGCTGTTTCAGTTGGAGCTTCTATTGATCATTCTGCCCTTGGGCCTTTAAGTAAATTAAAAACAACTCCCATGGAAAAGATGTTGACTTAAAGGGTAAATATATCAAAATAATCAAAATAAAGGGGGATGTCCAAATAAAAGAAAGTATAGTGAAATTTTGTCATTTTTTTCAGATAGGATATAGCTGTATCAACATGAGGGAGGGCACAGGAAGCTCACCAGCAATCACCTCTTTAAATGTGGAGATATTAGCTTCACTCTTTGGAGCTTTATGCAAATCTTTGGTATTTTTCTCATGATGCACATTCACTTATTGTATTATAATTTTTAAAATCTCATGAACTGTCAACGATGGAAAACAGACTGGACTTAGCTGGGTTCTCAGCATAGAGGAAGGGTTTTCACATAACTCAAGTGGACTCACATGTTCAGGAAAGATATCCTGAGAGAATTAGCTAGTAGCAGTTACTTTACTAGTTGGAATGCTGCCATTACACCCAGCTTGGACTTAATATGGGTGCAAAGTCGTCTCTAAATACTGCAGCAAAGCCGTGACTACAGATGAGCTACACACCGTCCTTACTGGGGGGTCCCTGCAGACTGGCCAGACTATCGTATCTCCCCCTGAGGAGCTCTAGGCTTCTTGCCATCATCAGCAAAGCTCTGGGGACAGGGAACGATTTCAAAATGGTAAGAGACACCATGTGAACCTCAGAGTCAGAGAAATATTAGGAGGATCCAAGGCTTGTGTTAGGAAGCACAGGTAAGAATTAAGGAAAGATAGGAAAGAAAAGAAAAGTTACAGCGTTGAGAAAGTGGATCTAGCTAGATATTGGACAGACCACGAGGAGTTACTGAAGATGAGTTTATTTTCCTTGTGAATATGGGCTATCAATAAGAAATATGATAATGAGCATGTGGATATTACATTTTATTGGCCTGGTAACAATTGTTCTTTGTATGAGAATTTATTAGTCAGTTGCAGAAAGACAATGAGCAGAATATTTAACATAATTTATAAATAAAACACTTATTTTTAAATGAAAACTATTGATTTTTTCCCCCAAAGGGAAAAAATCATCCATTTTAGTATGAAATTAATGAACTTAGCCACTTGATATGGAGAAGTGGCAAACCATGAAAGCATAGTCAAAACTGTGACTCTTCCCAGCACCTCAGGCAGAACTCCATCAAATGGGGGCAGATAATAAAACCAGATCGGAGGTAAATGATGCGATATCATGCGCAAAGCAAAAGTAGAAGAGGAATGGGAAAATTTCTGAGTCAAATGGTGCTGTTAGCTGTTTTATAATATAAGGCGCAGCCAGCATGGAAGCACAGTTATGCTTGTCTGTGGATTAGCAGGTAGTCACAGGCGATGACAAAGGTCCGTCTAGTCCAAGCTATGGTTTTCCCAGTAGTCATGTACAGATGCGAGAGTTGGGCTATAAAGAAAGCTGAGCGCCAAAGAACTGATGCTTTCAAAACTAGGTTGCTGGAGAAGACTCTTGAGAGTCCCTTGGACTGCAAGGAGACCCAACCAGTACATCCTAAAAGAAATCAACCCTGAATATTCATTGGAAGGACTAATGCTGAAGCTGAAACTCCAATGCTTTGGCCACCTGATGCCAAGAACTGACTCATCGGAAAAGACCCCGATGCTGGGAAAGAGTGAAGGCGGGAGGAGAAGGGGACGACAGAGGATGAGATGGTTGGAGGGCATCACCGACTCTGGATATGAGTTTGAGCAGGCTCCGGGAGACAGCGAAGCACGGAAAGCCTGGCGTGCTGCAGTCCGTGGGGTCTCAGAGTCGGGCACGACTGGCCTAGGGAGCAGCAGCAGAGGGTGAGGCCACAGCAGCGGGTCCTACGGATCCATGTCAGGCTCTCGTTGGTGACTTTTTGTTCTCTTTTTCAGTGAAACCCTGTGTTTCTTGGAGTTAATGAGATTTTTTTTTTTTTTTTTTTTTTTTTAGTTTTGTTGCAAATTAGAAACCTGTTCGGGGAGCAGGGAATAAGTGAAACTGAAAGTGTTTGTCGGTCAGTCGTGTCCGACTCTTTGCCACCCCGTGGGCTGCAGCCCACCAGGCTCCTCTGTCCTGTCCTCTCTCCAGGCAAGGAGACTGGAGTGGGTAGCCATTCCCTTCTCCCGGGGATCTTCCTGACGCAGGGACTGAACCCAGGTCTCCTGCGCTGCAGGCAGATTTTTACCCCCTGAACCACCAGGGAAGTCCATAGAGAGCTGTTTATAAAAGCAGTGTGTGCAGAGGAGAGGGGCGTTACTGTAAACAAAGGCCGATGATGCCCATCTATGGATGATGCCCATCCGTAGACCAGCTGGTTTACAGAAAACAGCTAGCAACGAAAATACTCATTCTGATCTTGAATTTGCCTTGAAGGAAATGGACATATTTTAATAAGTTTAATGTGCAGCCAAATGTGGATACATGAATACTTCAACTTGGAGAGACAAGGAGCACACATGAGATTTTTAAATGAGGGATAATTTTTTTTAAAATTTCATAACAGTGGTAATGCCAGTAAAAACATGGTTGTGTTCTTTAATGTCAGTTTTTAGAAGTCTTAATAAAATACTAGACTTTGTAATGAAGAGCAAACTGTGATAGCACAACCAAGCTTGTTTGATTTTAAAAAACTGACACTCTTTTATATTTTGTGATTTTCATTTTTTCATTGAAGAAGCAAAACAGTGATATATTGGACATCTTTTCAAAAATTATCACAAGCTTGCATTCCATTACAGTTATAAAAGAATAAAAATCTTCTAAAGCCAAATTCAATCAAAACACAAAATTAGGAGGCCAATCTCCATTATTTCACAAGTAGAAATAGGCAACTTTCCTATTTTGGGGTGTAGTATACTTACTATCTTTCCTATTTTGGGATGTGGTATACTTTCTAACTTTCCTATTTTGGAGCATAGTATACTTACTAACTTTACTATTTTGGGGGGTAGTATACTTACTAACTTAGCATCTGATAGGGCTCTTAAGGTATTATAATATGAAGACATCTCTCCATAGTTTTGGAGCCCATGTTTGGGTTATTGCTGCCAATGATGATGACATATGTAAATTTGAAGTTTCACATTTCACAGAAATAAAGAGTAAGAAGAGAAATTGAAAGTGAACGGAGAATCTGGCCTATGCCTCACACTGTTCAGCAATGCCTCACGTATAGTTGCTTCGGAAAACTTGCTGAAAGAAACTTTAGTCTTCATCACTGTTAAACGAGTCTTAGAAGTAGCAGTAGTTTACAAAATTGCTTTATTGTTTTAAAAGTCTTTAAAAATGATATAAAATTTGTGGTCTGTGTGTGCACCAAATGCTGCATTAGCTGGTCTGTGGATGCTGAAATGTGCAAGAACATTGAACTAGAAAGTATGGGTGTAGGGCCAAAATGGAAATGAAACTGGAAGTCTGGGAGCAGTCGGTACCAAGGAGTGTGAGACCAGCAGCACTGCAGGACTATTCACAGTAGCCAAGGCAGAGGCAGCCTGCATGCCCATCCACAGAGGACTCGATGAAGCAGACACGGAATGCACGGACAGCGGAGCGTTACTCAGCCGTTAGGAAGAGTGAGCTGGTGCTGTTTGCAGCAGCGCATACGGGCCTGTAGACTGTCATACCAAGTGAAGGAAGTCATAAAGAGAAAGACAGATACATGATTTTGCTTATATGTGCTATCTAAAAAAATGATACAGGTGAACTTATTTACAAAACAAAAAGACTCACAAACATAGAAAAGAAACTTATGGTTACCAACGGGAAAAGTAGGGGGTGGCAAAATCAAGAGTTTGAGATTAGCAAATATACACTAATACACGTAAAATAGATAATCAGTACGGACCTGCTGTATAGCACAGGGAACTCAGTATGTTGCAATAACCTATAAGGGAAAAAATCTGAAAAAAATAGGTGTGTATATACATTATATATCTGTGTGTGAATAACTGACTCACTTTGATGTATACTTGAAACTAACACAACATTGTAAATTAACTGTAGTTTAGTAAATCTTTATAAACCTCCAGCAATGTGGAAAGAAGTTTTGAAGATCCAGAACATCTCTCATGAGTAGCCTGTATTGTTTAGGACTAGCTCCTACTGCGTGCTGGGAACATTGCTTTCTGATAAGGGCACTAAGTTGGGCTAATTAGTTGAAATTCTCCCTGAAACTTTCACTTTTGTAATAAGACATTACCTTAATTAACTTTGAGACTTTCTTTCTTAGAGCCCTTTACTCAATCATCTAATCCTAAGGCCCCAACAAATAAATTCTCATATATCCCAAGGTCAAGCATAAGCATCTTTTATCTTCATATTCTTTCCATGGCTGATTTTATATATTTCTAGTTTGAAATAGTAATTCAAAGCAAATGGCTTTTAAATCAATATTTCTGCCTCATGAGTGTCTTAACCCATAGGCCATTTTCCATCTGCAAGGGTCTCTTTCTTCTCAGAGAAAACCTTCTCCCCAAAGGTGGGTTTCCTTAAACCCAGAAATAAAATTAACCTTCTATTTTGAACTCATGCACACTGTTCCTCTGACATTGTCACTTCTATATCCTTATAATTAATTATAATCCTTATAATTAACACATCATGTATGTGTTGAATCCCTCATACTGGATTTCTATGCATCTTGAGTGCTAAGACTATTCTTCATTTGTTTTTTGGCTATTTGTCAACCCTACTTATCATATGGCTCCCTGCAGGGCATACTGTGGATGGTACATATAGATGTTCCAAAATGTTGGATAAATGAATATATGAATGAGCAAATGGATTCTTTTTTTGTGGGGAGGGAATGCCACGTGGCTTGTGGGGTCTTAGTTCCTCAACCAGGGATTGGACCTGGGCCTCCAACAGTGAAAGCGCCAAGTCCTAACCACTGGACAACCAGGGGATTCCCCCATCTTGGCTCCTTGCATCCTCTTTCCTGGCATTGCATCGGCCAAACAGAAGTGAAATTGCAACATAAAACTCAACATATTTTTGTTCATTTGCCTGCCGTAAGAGATACTAGTTTTGGAGCATGACATTTAACAGATTTCTTTGTGCTCCTTTTTAAACCAGATTTTTTCATTAAAATATACTGAAACCAGATCGATAGGCAAAGTAAGATACAGGCTACAGGCGATAGGAAGCAATTTTAGCAAAACTTAGTGAGAAAGGAGAGAAAAGAGGCTTAAGTATATTGTAATCATTGTTAACTATTCTAAGTAACAGCATATTTAATATTGAAATGTGTGTATGGTGTGATCTTATGTAGATACACATGCCAAAAGTTGATATTTCGGGCAGTCTTATTACCTTAGTGACTTGATAAATGCCCTCTGCTTAAAATTCTAATAAACTTGTAATTGTTTAATGGAATCTGTGCATTCTCTGTTGTATTTTCAATTTCCTTGCTCAATTTACTTATTTTTTCTTTCCTTCTATAATAGATTTTATAAAACCCATTGTTGGTTGTGCAGTGTTTTGGACGTAAAAATTTGCGAGCTAATTACATCCTTAAAAATCTTGAAGAGAATCCTTTCATCTTAAATAGGCTTGATGAGCTTGGGTCCTTCATCACACACACATAAACACACACATCAGAAAATATAGCAAGTTATTAAAGTTCTTATAAGATCCTTTTATCAAGATTCTTCACTTAAACTAAATAAGAAGAGAGAAAATTGGAATACACACATACACACATATACTTGTACACATGCACAGAATACACATTTGGCATGCTTTCTACCCTGTGGTCAGAATGCATGGGTCAGGAGCCAGAGGGTGGGGGGTGGCAGCAGGAACTTTCGTTATTAGACCTAATATCCACTGGGAAGTGTTTCTGTTTTCTCCTTGCTGGGCTCTTGATCCCAGTGTCTGGAAGTCCTAGTGCTGAAGGGAGGAGTGTTTCTAGCCTTTGACCGTGTGGACCACAACAAACTGTGGACAATTCTTCAAGAGGTGGAAATGCCAGACCACCTGACCTGCCTCCTGAGAAATCTGTATGCAGGTCAAGAAGCAACAGTTAGAACAACAGACTGGTTCCAAATCGGGAAAGGAATACATCAAGGCTGTATATCGTCAGCCTTATTTAACTTATGTGCAGAGTACATCATGTAAAATGCTGGGCTGGATGAAGTACAAGCTGGAATCAATATTGCTGGGAGAAATACCAATAACCTCAGATATGCAAATGACACCCACCTTTATGGAAGAAAGTGAAGAACTAAAGAGCCTCTTGAAGAAAGTGAAAGAGGAGAGTGAAAAAATTGGCTTAAAACTCAACATTCAGAAAAATAAGATCATGGCATCCGGTCCCATCACTTCATGGCAAATAGATGGGGAAACAATGGAAACAGTGGTTGACTTTATTTCTTTGGACTCCAAAATCACTGCAGATGGTGATTGCAGCCATGAAATTAAAAGATGCTTACTCTTTGGAAGAAAAGCTATGACCAACCTAGGTAGCATATTAAAAAGCAGAGACATTACTTTACCAACAAAGGTCTGTCTAGTCAAAGCTATGATTTTTCCAGTAGTCATGTATAGATGTGAGAGTTGGACTATAAAGAAAGCTGAGCACAGAAGAATTGATACTTAAGCCTTTGACTGTGTGAATCACAATAAACTGTGGAAAATTCTGAAAGAGATGGGAATACCAGACCACCTGACCTGCCTCTTGAGAAATCTGTATGCAGGTCAGGAAGCAGCAGTTAGAACTGGACATGGAACAACAGACTGGTTCCAAATAGGAAAAGGAGTACGTCAAGGCTATATATTGTCACCCTGCTTATGTAACTTCTATGCAGAGTACATCATGAGAAACGCTGGACTGGAAGAAACACGAGCTGGAATCAAGATTGCCGGGAGAAATATCAATCACCTCAGATATGCAGATGACACCACCCTTATGGCAGAAAGTGAAGAGGAACTAAAAAGCCTCTTGATGAAAGTGAAAGAGGAAAGTGAAAAAGTTGGCCGAAAGCTCAACATTCAGAAAACGAAGATCATGGCATCCGGTCCCATCACTTCATGGGAAATAGATGGGGAAACAGTGGAAACAGTGTCAGACTTTATTTTTTGGGCTCCAAAATCACTGCAGATGGTGACTGCAGCCATAAAATTAAAAGACACTTACTCCTTGGAAGAAAAGTTATGATCAACCTAGATAGCATATTCAAAAGCAGAGACATTACTTGGCCGACTAAGGTCCATCTAGTCAAGGCTATGGTTCTTCCTGTGGTCATGTATGGATTGAGAGTTGGACTGTGAAGAAGGCTGAGCACTGAAGAATTGATGCATTTGAACCGTGGTGTTGGAGAAGACTCTTGAGAGTCCCTTGGGCTGCAAGGAGATCCAACCAGTCCATTCTGAAGAAGATCAACCCTGGGATTTCTTTGGAAGGAATGATGCTAAAGCTGAAACTCCAGTACTTTGGCCACCTCATGCTAAGAGTTGACTCATTGGAAAAGACTCTGATGCTGGGAGGGATTGGGGGCAGGAGGAGAAGGGGATGACAGAGGATGAGATGGCTGGATGGCATCACGGACTCAATGGACGTGAGTCTGAGTGAACTCCGGGAGATGGTGATGGACAGGGAGGCCTGGTGTGCTGCGATTCATGGGGTCGTAAAGAGTCGGACACGACTGAGCGACTGAACTGAACTGAACTAAACTGTGGTGTTGGAGGAGACTCTTGAGAGTCCTTTGGACTTCAAGGAGATCCAACCAGTCAATCCTAAAGGAAATCAGTCCTGAATATTCATTGGAAGGACTGATGCTGAAGCTGAAACTCTAATACTTTGGCCACCTGATGCAAAGAACTGACTCGTTGGAAAAGACCCTGATGCTGGGAAAGATTGAAGGCAAGAGGAGAAGGGGATGACAGAGGATGCGATGGTTGGATGGCATCACCGATGCGATGGACATGAGTTTGAGTAAACTCCGGGATTTGGTGATGGACAGGGAAGCCTGACATGCTGCAGTCCATGTGATCTCAAAGAGTTGGACACGACTGAGTGACTGAATTGAACTGAGTGTAGTTATAGTTCCCATGGTTGAAATCTAGAACTGTCCCTCTGAACATAGGAGGCTTTTTCTGCCACTGAACCAACAGGTAGAGAATAGCATCATTGAATTGGCAGGGGAAATTGATCTCTTGAGTAACTGTGTTGAACATCTTCTCATGTGTTTATTTTCCATCTGTATATCTTGCCTGGAGAAGTTGTGTTAACTGTTTTGTCCTCTTTATATGATTTCTAATTAAGTTTTGAGAATCTTAAAGTATATTCTGCATACAAGTCTTTTTTCAGATTTGCAGCAATTTTCTCCCTGCTTGTAGCCTGTCTTTTCTTTCTTTTAACCACATCTCTCATAGATCAAAAATTTTTAATTTGGAAGAAGTCTCATTGATGATTTTTCTTTTGTGGATTGTGTTTTCACTGCTATATGTAAGAACATTCTCCTGATGCAAAGTCAGAAAGATTTTTCTCTTTTTGCTAATTTTTTATAGTTTTATCTTTTGTGTTTAGATCTGTGATTCATTTTGAGTTTATTTTTGTGTGAAGTATGATACATATAGATACCCAATTTTTTCAGCATTGTTTGTTGAAAGACTGTTCTTTCTCTGCTGAATTGGCTGTCCACCTCTGATAAAAATGAATTGGCTATTTTCATAGGTTTATTTCTGGATTCTCTAATCTGTTCCATTTGCTTATGTGCCTTGCCAGCTGCAGTTTTGAGCTGTGTAGCTAATAGTAAGCACTGATATAAAGAAGTGTTACATTTTCTAACATTTTTCTTCATTTTCAAAATTGTTTTGGCTTCCCCATTTATTGTAGAATCAGTTAGTCAATATCTACAAAAATCCTTCTGGTATTTTGATTAGGATATTATTACATCTCTAGATCAATTTGGAAATAGTTGCTCTTGAGCCTTCCAATGTATGCATATGGGATATTTCTTACTTAATTTAGGTTTTATATTTCTTTCATCAGGGTTTTATAATTTTCAGTGCAGAAATGGCATGCATTTTTTTAACCTTTTGATGTGAATCCCATTTTTTGTACCTATAATAAATTATGCTTTAAACTTGTTTCAATTTCAGGTTATTCATTGATGATACATAGATATATGATTGGTTTTCCGGTATCATATCTATATTGGACTTCCCTGGTGGTTCACACAGTAAAGTGTCTGTCTGCAATGCAGAAGACCTAGGTTCAATCCCTGGGTCGGGAAGATCCCTTGGAGAAAGAAATGGCCATCCACTCCAGTATTCTTGCCTGGAAAATTCCATGGATGGAGGAGCCTAGTGGGCTACAGTCCGTGGGGTCGCAGAGAGTCAGACACGACTGAGCAACTTCACTTTCTTTCTTTCTTCTCTACATCAATCTTTTATCTTCTGAAAACTTAAAAGATCTTTTTTGTAGCTTTTATGGGATTTTTTCTGTACTCGAGTGTATTATCTATAAATAGAGATAATTTTATATCTTTCCTTCCAGTCTATACAGTTTTTCTTTTTTACCTTACTCCCAGAGATCTTTTATTTTTGGTGGTTGTAGAATTATGGAGTGGATTGACAGTCCTTTTTTTCTCAGAACTTTAAAACTGGTGTTCCACTGTTGTGGTAGGCAGAAGAATAGCCCCTCAAAGATATGTCAGATAATACTCGGTACCAAGGCTGCAAAGAACAAACAGCTGTGTTGGGAGTCTTAGGAACAGCTCTTTGGGAGACACAGATTCAGGTAAAACAATGTTGTAGAGAAGAGAAAGAACCGGGTCTCATAAAGAGAAAAAAAATCACAAGATTGTTCAAGTTGCCCAACAGGAATTGTGATTGACTCTGACACAAGTCGGGAAATAGTTGTCTTTAAGGAATCACAAGTTATTTGATGGTAAGGGTCTGATAAGTATGAGCTTCTGGAGATTTTCTGGATGCCTTTGTTAGGACAGTAAGGAGTCAGATTCCATTCATGTGAAATATGCAGAAGTCAGCCTTCCTCAGTGACCTCCTGCCTCCACTTTGGAGGACTTTGTTAGCAACGCCAGCTCTGTTTTGATTTTCCTTCCAAAGTTGTCTGCATTCTAATGCCTAGAACCTGAGAATGGGTTCCATTATATACAACTTTACAACTTAATTGTAATTAAGGACCTTGAGGTGGACAGGGACCCCTGGATTATCCAGGAGCACTCAATTTAATCGTGTTCTTAAACGCAGAGGACCTTTTTTTTTTTTTTTCAGTTGCAGTCTGCTGCTGCTGCTGCTGCTGCTAGGTCACTTCAGTCGTGTCCGACTCTGTGTGACCCCATAGACGGCAGCCCGCCAGGCTCCCCCGGCCCTGGGATTCTCCAGGCAAGAACACTGGAGTGGGTTACCATTTCCTTCTCCAATGCATGAAAGTGAAAAGTGAAAGTGAAGTCGCTCAGTCGTGTCCGACTCTTCGAGATCCCATGGACTGCAGCCTATCAGTCTCCTCTGTCCATGGGATTCTCCAGGCAAGAGTGCTGGATCAGTTGTAGTCTAGCTGTGGGTAAATGGTCAGAGAAAAGCAGCAAGGCTTTGGAAACAGAGGAAAGGGGCCACGAGACAAGATATATGAACAGCCTCTGAAAGCTGGAGAAAACCAGGAACCAGACTCTAAAGTAGTGGTCCAGGAAGGAATGTAGCCCTGTAAAACAGCGCTTTAATTTTAGCCCAATAGGACCCATGTGAGACTTTTAACTACAGAACTATAAAATGAGAAAATGGTTAAATTGCTTAATCTTTCTGTTCTTTAAAGTGGCTGAGTTTGTGGCTATTTGTTATAGCAGCCCTAGAATAGCAAGGCCAGTGTCCTCTGCTTTCTGTCCTGGCTTCTATTTCTGTTTTGTTTCCCCCGCCCCTTTTTTTTAACCTATCATCAGTCAATTGAATTGTTACTTTTCAAGTAGAGTGTTATTTTCTCTGTAGACAATTATGGGATATATTGCCATCTTAACACTATTAATGACTGAACACTGATATCTCCCCATTTGTTTGCATCTTCTCTAATTTCTTTCAAAAGTTTTTTGTTGTTTTCAGAGTAAAAACTTTACATTTATTTTATTAAATGTATTCTTTAGTTGTTTTTGAGACTAAATAATTGTTTTCTTAATCTCTATTTCAATTTGCTAATTGCTGTTGTATAAAAAAAGACAAGAGATTTAATGTGTTGATTTTATATCCTTTAAACTCACTGAACTCTTTTAGTCTGAGTTAATTATTTTACATAAAATAAAAAAAACACTTTTAGCAGATTCTCTAGAATTTTCTATTAATATGGTGTATTACATCAGTTGATTTTTGGATATTGAACCGATTTTGCATCCTGGGGACAAATCATTCTTGGTCATGGCTTATAATAATCATTTTGAAATGTTTCTAGGTTTGACTTACAATATTTTGTTGATGATTTTTGAATCTATACTCATGAAATATATTGACCTGTTGTTTCTTTGTGGGGGGCTGTCTGGAGCCTGAAAACAAGCCCCACTGAGTTGAGGTGCAAGAAAACCTCCCTCCCCTGAGTGCAAGCACTCAGGCTAAAGCGAAGAAACCTGGAGATCCCAGAGTCGCAGACAGAAAGAAGCCAGGTGGTAGGGTGACCTGGTCCAAAAGTGACCGGGGGGCTGATGCTCGTCTGTGGACTACTGTGAAGTTATTTATAAGCTTTGCTTCCTTGCCAGGGGAGGGCTAAGTTCTTGCTTCCAGGACAGGGATAGAGAAATCTGGGGTTAACTAGATTGTTATGAAAAGCAGATGCTGAGTAAGAAGGAGGCTGCTGGTAACATCCAGGCTCACTTTATTTCCACCTGTCTCCTACTATGGAACAAACACAGGCTTTCTTTAATACATCAAGCACTCCATGCTCCAAAGGAGGGCGCCTGGCCCTCTTGATTTGCCCTGGAAGTTCCCAGGATGTGGGACTTTCAGTGCTAAAACTGGGAGTGAAAGTGTTAGCTGTCCAGTCACGTCCGACTCTGTGACCCCATGGACTATAGCCCACCAGGCTCCCCTGTCCGTGGGAGTCTCCAGGCCAGAATACTAGAGTGGGTTGCCGTGCCCTTCTCCAGGGGATCTTCCTGACCCACGGTTCAAACTCAGGTTTCCTGCATTGCAAGTAGGTTGTTTATTGTTTGCACTCCCCAGGAAGTGCTGGGAGAAAAAACTGGAGATCCAAGAGTCGTGGACAGAAGCAAATCAGGGGCAGGGTGACCTACTCAAAAAGTGACTGGAGGAGCTGATGCTCGTCTGTGGAATCCTCCAAAGTTATTTATAAAAACTGGGAGAGACCTCGGCAAACTGGGACACCTTTGTCTCCCTACTTCAAAGTGACCTACTTCTCCCAGTGTGGTCTGGGGATTTGTGTAACATATATTACAATTCTCTGCAGAAATATTACCATTTTTATTTCAGCTATAATAAAGTGACACGTGAATTTTCTTTCTTGCACCTGAGAGTGTCTCTTACAATAGGATATTGCTTAGGCATTCCAGTGCCTGGAGTGAGCAGCACTGCATCAGCTATCAGATTCTAACAAGTGAAAAGCGAACTGAACAAAAACCAAGTGAAGGTCAGATGCCTTCCCTGAAGATTATTTCAATAAGGATTTCCCAGTTCTTCCATTAGAGAAGAGAGCTGACAATATTATGTGCAGCCTGGATGGGAGGAGGGTTTGGGGAAGAGTGGATACCTGTGTATGTATGGCTGAGTCCCTTTGCTGTCCACCTGAAACTATCGAACACTGTTAATCAGCTATATGCCAATATAAAATAAAAGTTAAAAGAAAAGCAGGCTGACAAAATGAAAATGCAGCAAAGCAGAAAGTAATAGAACTCAAAATTTTGTCTCTGCCATAGCATTTAGTAACAACTTTAGGCTGTGACTTCTGGATTAGCTTCAGCAAAACATCATTTATGTTAAATTACTGTTGCTAATCAGTTACATTTTTATTGGTTTAGTAACTTTTTGAGTTTCAATTTTGTCTTATTGTTGAATGAAATCAATAGTTATAAATATAGTTTCTACTAACATTTTTCTGTATATGCAAATAACATTATAATAAAGGCAATACTGGCTCTATAAAAAGAAATATGGGACTTTCCTGGCTGGCCTGAGGTTAAGAGTCCACGTTCCAGTGCAGGGGACGTGGGTTCAGCCCCTGGTCCAGGAAGGTTCCGTATGCCATGGGGCGCCTGAGCGGGTTCGCCACAGCTGCTGGGCTTGCGCTGCATAGTCTGTGCTCTACCAGCTCTTGTGCAACAAGAGACGCCCCTGCCACGAGTAGCCCCTGCTTGTGCAAATGGAGAAACCTACACGCAGCAGCAGGCCCCCAGTCCACCCCGCCAAAGATTAATTTAATTAAGGAAAGAAATATATGTAGCCTCCCAAGGGCTTCCTCGTTTACTGCAGATGCATTGTGATTCATAAAACTCTGGACTCTATGGAGGGAGCTGGAGAGGGTTAGATGGGAAGTGGGAAGGGATAAACAGAAAGAGGGTGGTTAGTATGTTTAAGGAGCCGATAAACTCCCTAAAGCTAACTTCATATCTGGTGACATTTTTTATTGTACCCTTTACAATCTACAGCTTCTTAAAATCTCTGAAGATCTCTAAGTCATGACTCCCATAATTTTAGTGGTAGTTTTTCCAGGGAAATTTTAACACTTTGGTGGAAGTCATTTTGGTGGGTAATTTGGAAAGCAGGCATAGGTATGATAAAGACTTTCCGAATGTGTCATCGTACTGAGAGCTGCAGGAAGTCACACTAGATTGATCTATATGCACACTTTGTTCCAGATGTTTCTGTGCATTGCTTTGCATGCCACCACTGTCTAGGAGCAGGCTGCTATTAGTTTCGTTTTATAGAAGAGAAAGCAGAGGCCCAGAACAGTATACTGGCGCAGCAGGATGTGTAACTAGTGAGTAATGGATCCTGGATTTATACTCAGGTACTCTGATTACAGAGTGCACATCCTGAAACATGCTGAGAACTGTGATTAGCAATAACATGATCTGCAATCTATAACAGAGAAGAAATTTGAGATTCTAGTTAAAAGCATGGAAATAAGTGGATAACAGTCAACCAATACCAATTATTTATAAATAATCAGTAGATATTTGGTGCTAATATTAATATTAATTACTGTATCCGACATTGAAAGGGACTAAAAAATTACACTGTCCCTGGAAACCTCACTTGATCGCCCACATTTATGATGTTAATTGCACATTATGACTGGTCCTGATAAACTAGAACTTATTGGCATTCTCGAGCATAAGTCAAGTGTGTTAAAAAGCAAAAAGATTTCCTCATTGACTCAGGTCTCAAAAAAGTTAGATGGCAGTATTGTGAACTGTTTGGGATACTGTGTATGACATGGTTCCTTTCTAAAGCTGAAGGTTCTAGGGGAATACATTATGTCTTACTAGAATTTATCTTTCTAGAAGAAAATATTTTGTAATTTATAGGCTTAGGTTATACAAGAACTGGAATTTCTGAAAAAGGCAAAGTTGTTACTGCCATTGGTAAGGGTTCTGTAATCAGAGATAACTGAGAAAAAGTGACCAAAAATATCTGTTCCTAATAACTGAAAATATTTAATATTCTTTTAAAAGTCCACAACTCCATAGGAATGATCAAAGTGTTTCTGAGGAGTTCATTTATATCTGAACTTATATAGATCAAAGAAATATTTCTTCAGTGAGCAGTAATGGGTGGCTTCTGTTCTGGTTTTTAAGGTAAAAGCAGGAGAAATGTAAATGGATCACTTAAATGAAAAGACCAAGGACAGATCTTATTCTAGATGTGTTAGATATAACGGCTTAATCAATGTCATCAAGATTACATTTCTTTCTCCACTTTACGTGAAGAAATTTTGAAGGAAATGGAAATTAGAACATAATCAATTTCTTCACATATTTGAAGAATAGGGGTGCAAAAGATTAATTTGTATGACTTCAGAAGATAAGACATAGTATGAAAGCTTGAAGGAGACAAATTTCAGGAAAAATTTAATTTCTGGAAGTAAAATTGTCTATCTTATATGTGTTCTCTGTGGCTGGAGGTGGTTAAGTAAAATCTCCACAATAATGTGTTGAAGGATTTCATCAGGAATCGAGCATTTATGGGAAGTTTCAGGAGAATGTAGTCAATGCCCTTAACTTTCATGTTTTTTGACATTTCATTCAATTAAACATTTTCAAAATTTAAAAAAGCATTTTTTATTTTGTAAGCTTCACATTCAGCGGGTTTGGTTTCATGTTCAGACAGGATTTCCGTGCGTCAAAGAGCGGCGCCGTCATTTCAAGAACTGCATCATCTTTGTGGATAAGGAGACGTATCTTTACAGGTGAGAGGGAAGCAGCAGTGCTTGCCTGGTAGTGGCGGGAAGGTTGTACGAATGGTTCTGACTCTCTTCACTTGGTTCTTGTCACCATCTCAGATTGAATCACTAGGGTCTAGAGTGCGTAGCTCTGGTTGGCCAGCCTGGGTCTTATGCTCCCCTTTGTGATGGGAGATGAGCCATGTGATTGACGAAACACCCTAGAACAGGATGGCCGTGTGCCTGAGGTGTGTCCGAAGGGGTCAGACTCTTAAAAAATAAAAAAGCTGTATTTTTTATTGGAGTATAGCTGACTAGCAATGTTGTGATAGTTTCAGCTAAATGGCAAAGGGACTCAGCCATACATATACATGTATCCACTCTCCCCCAAACTCCCCTCCCACCCAGGCTCTCCCTGACAGCTACAAACTCTTTCTCTAAGTCTGTGAGTCTGTCTGTGTCTTGTGGATGAGCTCATCTGTACCATTTCTTTCTGGGCTCCTCGTATAGCGAGTGCGGGCTCTGTCGTGCCCAGTGTGCTGCCACTCTGGTGACTGTCGCCATTGGTTTCCTCTGTCCTGGGATTTCCCAGGCGAGAACACTGCAGAGGGCTGCTATTTCTGACTCCAGGAGGTCTTCCCGACTCAGGGGTTGAACCCACAACTCCTGTGTTTCTTATTGCAGGTAGATTTTTTACTGCGGAGCCATCGGGGAGCCCACACGTAAGGGATGTCACGTGATATTTCTCCTGCTCTGTCTGACCTACTCACTCAGTATGACAGCCTCTAGGTCCATTGATGTTGCTCCAGATGACACGATTTCATTCTTTTTAATGACTGAGTAATATTCCAGTGTATACATGAACCACATTGTCTTTATCCATTTCTCTGTTGATGGACACTTAGGTTGCTTCCATGACTTGGCTTTGGTAAACAGTGCTGCAATGAACACTTGGGTGCATGTATTCTTTGGGGAAATGTTTTTCTCCAGATATATGCCCAGGAGTAGAATTGCATGGTCATATGGTAGCTCTATTTTTAGCTTTTTAAGGAACCTCCATACTATTTCCATAGTGTGAATGGGATAGACTCTTGACAGAAGCTTTGTATAGTCTTCTATAAGATGTATAAGGAAAGATTTACCCATTTGAATGTAGAGTTCCAAAGAATAGCAAGGAAACACAAGAAAGCCTTCCTCAGTGATCACCTGACCTGCCTCCTGAGAAATCTGTATGCAGGTCAACAAGCAACAGTTAGAAGTGGACATGGAACAACAGACTGGTTCCAAATCGGGAAAGGAGTACGTCAAGGCTGTATATTGTCACCTTGCTTACTTAACTTATATGCAGAGTACATCATGAGAAATGCTGGGCTAGATGAAGCACAAGCTGGAATCAAGATTGGCAGGAAAAATATCAATAGCCTCAGATATGCAGATAACACCACCCTTATGGCAGAAAGTGAAAAAGAACTAAAGAGCCTCTTGATGAAAGTGAAAGAGGAGAGTGAAAAAGTTGACTTAAAACTTAACATTCAGAAAACTAAGATCATGCCATCCCGTCCCATCACTTCATGGCAAATAGATGGGGAAACAATGGAAACAGTGAGAGACTTTAATTTTTGGAGCTCCAAAATCACTGCAGATGGTGACTGCAGCCATGAAATTAAAAGAGGCTTGCTCCTGGGAAGAAAAGTCATGACCAACCTAGACAGCATATTAAAAAGCAGAGAGATTACTAACAAAGGTCTGTCTAGTCAAAGCTATGGTTTTTCTAGTAGTCATATATGGGTGTGAGAGTTGGACTATAAACAAAGCTGAGCACTGAAGAATTGATGCTTTTGAACTGTGGTGCTGGAGAAGACTCTTGAGAGTCCCTTGAACTGCAAGGAGATCCAACCAGTCCATGCTGAAGGAAATTAGTCCTGAATATTCACTGGAAGGACTGATGATGAAGCTGAAGCTCCTACTTTGGCCACCTGATGCGAAGAACTGACTCATTGGAAAAGACCCTGATCCTGGGAAAGATTGAAGGCAGGAGGAGAAGGGGATGACAGAGGATGAGATGGTTGGATGGCATCACCAACTCAATGGACATGAGTTTGAGTAAACTCCAGGAGTTGGTGATGGACAGGGAGGCCTGGCATGCTGCAGTCCATGGGCTGGCAAAGAGTCGGACACGACTGACAGACTGAATTGAACCAACTGAAGATGTGTAGTCTTACATGAGACCTCTATTTGGGGCAGACATACCAGGAAATATTTTCTTTTTCTGATTCTATTGCTACATTGGTAGGACATAACCACGAATAGGGGCTTCCCTGGTGGCTCAGCAGGAAAGAGTCCGCCTGCAGTGCAGGAGACCTGGGTTAGATCCCTGGGTCAGGAAGACCCCCTGGAGGAGGGCATGGCTACCCACTCCAGTACTCCTGCCTAGAGAATCCCATGGACAGAGGAGCCTGTTGGGCTGCAGTTCGCATGGTCTCACAGAGTCAGACGCGACGAGGTGACTGAGCAGGAGCAGGAGGAACCGTGAACAGCCAGAGGCCCTCTGCTTGCCATGTGGGCAGAGCTTCCTTCCTGACACAGAACAGTGGTCATCCTCAGGGTTCTTAGTGAACCCGGGCTCCCTGACTTTGAGGTTCACAGTAGACTTGCATTCCCAGGCCTCCTGGTGCTTGATGGCACCATGTCATTTCCTCTGGACAGTAAGTCATGAGAGGAGATGCTGTATTTCTTCTGGGAGGAGGATGTAATTACCGATGTGAGACCCTCCAGAGCGCTTTCCCTTCGGCACAGCACATGATAAACATCTGAGATGGTGGTTACTGCGTCAGTCGGAATTATTCTTCAGTTGCTACTCAGGGCATTTTTGTTGGGTTCCAATGGTATGGTGTATGCAAGATATAGCATGACACATACAAGAAAAGAATCTTTGATCAGTTTTAAGTAAATTAGACTTTGTGTTTTTTGGTCACTACACTGTGATCTAGCCCAGCTTGATAGTTCTAAAACTATATAAATTTCCATATCAGCTGCCTACATTCACTTGTTCTTACAACTATTGTGTTGTATGGGTCAAACATTGTGGCCAGTATTGCCAACATTTACTCCTGTATCTGTTCTTCTCGTGATCATCAGTTCAATTCTTATAGCAAATGTACATAGCTGTTTTAGTGATTGGTTGTTCTACACTTGCCTGAAACTTTTGTTACTGACTCTGCTAAATGCCTTTTTATTAAATTTATTTTTTATTTGGAGGAAAATTGCTTTACAATGTTGTGATTAAATGCCTTTTTATAAAATGAAGTATAGTTTATCTATCAGAAGATAGAATTTTTTCCCCCATATACAGCCTCAGTACATAAAATTTAAAAGGAGGAAACTTCCATCCAAACTTGGGTTTGGCTTAAAAAAACTTGAATCAAAGTGTTCTCTACTCCAGTGCAATGTTCTGTATAAACAATATCTCAGAGCTCTGACCCTGGACAATTTCCCAAACTCTTCTATTATATTGAAATCATAAGTTTTATTGATTTATAAACTGTGTGTATCTCCTTTCTTTCTTCAAGGAACCTTTTCTATGGCAGCAGAATGTCAAGGAAACAGTAAGTTTCTTTTGCTTATTAACAAACAGTACAAGAAAACAAAAATTGTCCCAGTGAAGCATTTCAGATTGACATTAGGGTAATACATAATTTTATGTTTGTATTTCTGAAACTATGTAAGTTGCAGCTGAGGAATCAAAGTGATGAGTTTGATTCATTGATCAATTTATAACAGTGATGACTTTCTAATCTGAATCACAAAATCAAGATGCAAATTTTTATAGTGCATGCATTATCATACTAAGGGAAGTAAACCAGACAGAGAAAGATAAATATCATGTGATATCACTTATATGTGGATTCTAAAAAACAGATGCAAATGAACTTATCCACACACAAAAAAACAGACTCACAAACATATAAAACAAACTTGGTACCAAAGGGAAAGGTGGCGGGGAGGGATAAATTAGGAGTTAGGGATTAACAGATAGACACTAGCACATATAAACTAGTTTGAAATAGTTAACCAGGCATGCAAAGCCCTACTGTATAGCAGAGGGAAGTCTACTCAATATTTTGTAATAACCTGTGAAAGAAGAGAATCTGAACCATATGCATAACTGGATCGTCATGTGTGTGTTAGTCTCCCAGTCGTGTCCGACTCTGTGTGACCCAGTGGACTGTAGCCCGCCAGCTCCTCTGTCCTTGCGATTCTCCAGGCAAGAATGCTGGAGTGGGTTCTCATTCCCTTCTGCAGAGGCTCTTCCCAATCCAAGTATCAAAGTCTGCATTGCAGGCGGGCTCTTTACCATCTGAGCCACCAGATCACCATGCTGTGTGCCTAAAATGAACACGGTAGTGTAAATCAACTATATTTCGATAAAAAGATGCGAATGGTCAAAGAAAAAAAGTTAAAAAGGGGTTTCATAGCTCTAAGATAATTTTATCCAAAAAAGAGAGGTGCAAGAATTAGGTTGTTGAAAGTCTTTCATAACTTGGTGAGAAGGATTCCTTTGGTGGAAGGTGTACAGTGATTCTCGCCCGTGACCTTGGCCAGGAGATGGAAGCCTGCCTGGGGAAAGGTCTTGAGCTTTGGCAGTGCTGTGGCTGTTTTGAGATGGGTTTCCTGTGGTACGGGCACAGAGGACTGGCATCTAACCATCCATTACTTTGCCAGCAGAGTTGCTGTGACTGGGTTTGGATTGGTCTGTGCCCCTAGGGTTTTTCTGGACAAAGGGTGAAAGAGTGTTACTTGTGGATCAGAGGATGGCCATGTGGGAAAGCCAGCCAGGAGTCAGTTGATATTGAGCCAAAAAGTCTCTTGGAAGTTCTATGGGCTCCCTGAAGAGGGACTGTGTGTAGTAAATGGCTAGAAATCACTGGGCTAAGAGGAGACAGTGGGGAGATTGATTTCTTGGGTCTTGGGAAAGAATGGCAGAATGTTCCCAGTTGCGACATCTCTGAAGAGGACACACTATAACTCAAGGCGCCAAGAAATTAACTTTAAACATCTGCCAGGCTCAGAATGCAAAGCCAGCTTAAAATATAGCCAGTTACATAAGAACGCTCCTATTTCTCTATTGTTTCTTGCTACTTTGACCCTTGTGGTTTCAGGAATAGTGATGAGAAGTATTTATGCAGAAAATCAGCCTCTGATCAGGGCTAGCTCAGGGAGACATTGCAGCCTGCAGGTCTAGAGTATGAGATGTGGCTGGACTAGTTTAGCTATAGAATTGAGAGAATGCTTGGGACTTAAAATGGCCTAGGCTTTTATCCTCTCTAGAAGTAAGCAGGGGTGAACCACTCCGTCAGCAGGATTAAAGAGACTGGAGAGTACACACTCATGGGACATAATTTGTTCGACCTCCTGCTTGTGTTCATTAAGGCTTACGTTGGAATAAGAACACGGCCTTGCTAGTCTCCAGATGATGCTTTTCATTAATGCATTTCCTTGACTCTAAGTTGCACTGATTTTTCCCATATTTAAAATTGATATGTTATTTAATATGAAAATATTTTGTGTTCTTTCCAAAAATGTTTTCTCAATAATAGTAATACATCATCCAATTGCTCAGTTTTGAGAATTCTGGAGCTGCATTATCATACAGAGTCTATGCACTGTTTTTACACAAAAGCTTATATTGTTATGTATTTAATATTGAAGAAAGCCACCGAGGGACTGAAATGATCATTTGCGTGCATGCTGAGATGCTCCAGTCATGTCTGACTTTGTAACCCTGTGAACTGTAGCCCGCCAGGCTCCTCTGTCCATGGGATTCTCCAGGCAAGAATACTGGAGTGGGTTGCCACGCCCTCCTCCAGGGGATCTTCCCGACCCAAGTATCAAGCTCATGTCTCCTGAGGCTCTTGCATTGCAGATGGATTTTTTTTTTTACCATGTGGTCATTTAAATACATGCAATTTCAATCTAAGAAAAGTATAGTTTAGTAAGCTAAAATTCTTATCTTGGATTTTCTACATAATAGCACAGCGTTTCTTTGAAAGGTGTAATCTTTGAGAATCCTGTTTTCAAAAAACAAACTGACTGAGCAAGGAAGTGATTTACTGAAAACAATAAGTTGTTTTGTTAATTGTAATTTTTATGATCTGAATAATTACCTAACTTGTAAAGACCTCAGAGCTCATTTTATTCTCAGCTTTGTTGAAATACGACCTGCAGGATGTTTGGATTTGTTTTACATGAGAAGAAATAGAAGTCCCAATATCTAGGTCAAATGTTTTGACCACATAAGTAGGTTAGGTGAGACCTGTCTCCAGAGGAACTGCATGCAGGTCAAGAAGCAGCAGTTAGAACTGGACATGGACCAACAGGCTGGTTCCAGATTGAGGAAGGAGAATATGAAGGCTGTAGGCTGTATACTGTCACCCTGCTTATTTAACTTATATGCAGAGAACATCATGTGAAATGGTGGGCTGGATGAAGCACAAGCTGGAATCAAGATTGCTGGGAGAAATATCAATAACCTCAGATATGCAGATGACACCACCCTTATGGCAGAAAGTGAAGAGGAACTAAAAAGCCTTTTGATGAAAGTGAAAGAGGAAAGTGAAAATGTTATGGCAAAACCAATACAATATTTTAAAGTAATAAACCTCCAATTAAAATAAATTTATATTAAAAAATAAAAATAAATAAAAACGGGGAAAAAAAGAAAATGTTGGCTTAAAACTCAACATTCAGAAAACTAAGATCATGGCATCTGGTGCCATCACTTCATGGAAAATAGATGGGGAAACAGTGGAAACAGTGGCTGACTTTATTTTTCTGGGCTCCAAAATCACTGCAGATGGTGACTGCAGCCATGAAATCAAAAGACACTTGTTCCTTGGAAGAAAAGCTATGACCAACCTAGACAGCATATTAAAAACCAGAGACATTATCTTGCCAACAAAGGTCCATCTAGTCAAAGCTATGGTTTTTCCAGCAGTCATGTATGGATGTGAGAGTCGGACCATAAAGAAAGCTGAGTGCAGAAGAATTGATGCTTTTGAATTGTGGTGTTGGAGAAGACTGTTGAGAGTCCCTTGGACAGCAAGGAGATCCAACCAGTCAGTCCTAAAGGAAATTAGTCCTGAATGTTCACTGGAAGGACTGATGCTGAATTTGAAGCTCTAATACTTTGACCACCTGATATGAAGAACTGACTCATTTGAAAAGACCCTGATGCTGGAAGAGATTGAAGGCAGGAGGAGGAGGGGACGATAGAGGATGAGATGGTTGAATGGCATCGCCAGCTCCGTGGAGTAAACTCCAGGAGTTGGTGATGGACAGGGAGGCCTGGTGTGCTGCAGTCCATGGGGTCACAAAGATTCGGACATGACTGAGCAACTGAACTGAAGACTTGGAGACAGACTTGGATTCAAACGCTAATCTCTCAAGGTCAAGGCCAGTGTTTTTTTCCCACTGCTCTGAGATACATAAGATGCATTAGGAAAATATAACCAACATGGTTGGAAAAAAATTTCATCCATACTTACAGCCCATATCAATTATAAGATGCGTTTCATTTCTAGATATGTAAAAAATATTCAGAATCAAGAAAGTATAAGTGTAATATGCTGTAAGATATTAACAATTCAACAAATGAATCACTCCTGTTTGTTGAACTCTGCTATCTTCAAGGTGTAGAGGGGGAAATCTTTGGTGTGGAGAAGATTATACAGAAAGTGTGAGACATAATCGCTACTCTCAAGGAAATCAGTGTTTTATCTGGAGAGAGATCTGAAAAGTAGCACGCATGTGGGACCGCACGGTCAGAACCTAAGGACAGGCACAGGAGATAAACGCTGAGGAGTCTCATCCACTTTCATAGCTTCAAATACCATCTTGAGGGAGAGGATTCCTTACTGTTTCCAGCCTTGGCCAGCTCCAGTTTAGTGTTTTCCATATGTTCAGCTACTTCCTAGGCATTTTCAGCTCACATCCTCAGGTTGGCTTAAATGAAGCATCATCTTCCCCAGCCACCTTGCTTCTGTGTCTGTGTTTCTCATCTTTGAAAGGCAGTGATTTCCCAGTTGCCGCAGCTGGAAATCTCAAAGTCATCTGAGGATGTGTGCTCCCCTTCACGCTTCTCTACCGTAGCCACAGCTAGTCGTCACAGAGACCTGCTGGTTCTCGCCCCAGCGCCAATGTAAGACCCAGAGAGCCATTTTATTTTTGGACTCTGTCAGTGGTTCAGGCTCCCAACATCTTTTGTTTTTGTTATAGCAAGAGCCCCACGTTTCATAATATCACGTTTTCTCTCAGACTGAGGCTTGTCTTTTCATTTCTTACAATATCTTTGAAGGACAGAGTTTTCAATGCTAATGAAAACTAATCAGTGATCAGTTTCTTTCATGCTGCTTGCTTTTTGTGTCATATCTAAAAAATAGTTGCTTACCTCACAGCCATGAAGATTCTCCCCTATTTGTTTTCTTGCAGAAGTTTTACAGTTTTTACATTAAGGTTGATCTATTTCAAGTTAATTTTTGGGTAGACGTGAGGAAAATTTCATTAGGTTTATTAATTTATTTGTGACATGATTGAGACATAGCATTATTTAACATTACATAGTTTCACGTATACAGCATGTTATTGAGTATGCTGCATGTGATATTGTGTGTAAATGTGTGTATTGATTACATATGTGTGTATTGATTATGCTATTATATATATGTGTATGTATGGTGAAATGACCACCACAACTAGTTAGCATCCATTACCACACAGTCATAATTTTTTCTCTTATAATGAGAACTTTTAAGATCTCTCAGCAACTTTCAAATATGCAATACAGCATTCTTAACTATAGTCTCCATGCTGTGCATTTCAGCCCTAGGAGTCATTTATTTTATAACTGGAAATTCGTACCTCTTGACCACCTTCACCCGTTTCATCCACCCTGCATTCTCCACCACTGCTGCTGGCAGTGCTTAGTTGTTCTGTCCTGTCTGACTCTTTGTGATCCCAAGGACTGTAACCCTCCAAGTTCCTCTTCTATGGGATTCTCCAGGCAAGGATACTGGAGTGTGTAGTCATTCCCTTCTCCAGGGGATCTTCCTGACTCGGGGATCAAACCCACGTCTACTGCATTGCAGTCAGATTCTTTAGACTCTGACTCAGAAGGGAAAACCTTCTCTACCTCCAGCAACCACCAATCTATTTTATCTAGGAGTCTGAACTTTGGTTTTTTATTTTTCTTAGATTCTGTATATAAATGATATCATATTACATTCGTCTTCCTCTGTCTAACATATTCACTTAACATAATGCCCTCAAGGCCCATTCACGTTGCTGCAAGTGACAATCTTTCCTTTTTGGTGTCTGACTAATATTCCATTGAATATCCATACCCCATATTCTTTATCCATTCATCTACTGATGGGACGTGTAGGCTGCTTCCAGGTCTTGGCAAAAAAGCCAAATGATGCTGCATTGGACATAAGTGTGCATGTATCTTTCTGAGCTAGTGTTTTCATTTTCTTTGGATAAATACCCAGAAATGGACTTGCTGTATCACACATTAGTTCTTTTTTGTAAAATGTTTGAGGAACCTCCATATTATCTTCCATAGTGGCTGCACCAGTTTACATTTTTACCAGTAGTGTTCTAGGCTTCCTTTTGCTCCATATCCTTCCCAACCTTTGTTATTTGTTGCCTTTTTGATGACAGCCATTCTGACAGGCATGAGATGATAGCTCATTGATTTTGATTTGCATTTCTCTGATGATTAGTGATGTTGAGTATTTTTTCATGTACCTGTTAGTCATCTGTATGTCTGTTTTGGAAAAATGCCTATTTGGGTCCTCTGTTCATTTCTTAATTGGATTATTCATGGTTTTTCATTTCTTTTCTTTTTTTTTTTTTGCTATTGAGTTGTATGAGTTCTTTCCATAGCTTGGATTGTTGTTGTTCAGTTGCTAAGTTATATCTGACTCTTTGAAACCCCCTGGACTGCACCACACCAGGGTTCCCTGTCCTTCACTATCCCAGAGTTTGCTCAAATTTATGTCCATTGAGTTGGTGATGCCATCCAACCATCTCATCCTCTGACGTTCCCCTTCTCCTCCTGCCCTCAATCTTTCCCAGCATCAGTGTCTTTTCAAATGAGTCAGTTCTTCGCATTAGGTGGCCAAAGTATTGGAGTTTCAGCTTCAGCATCAGTCCTTCCAATGAATATTCAGGACCGATTTCCTTTAGGATTGACTGGTTGGATCTCCTTGCAGTTCAAGGGACTCTCAAGAGTCTTATCCAGCACTACAATTCAAAAGCATCATTTCTTCAGCTCTCAGCCTTCTTTAGGGTCCAAGTCTCACATCCATACATGACTACTGGAAAAACCGCAGCTTTGACTATAGGGACCTTTGTTGGCAATGTGATGTCTCTGCTTTTTAATGTCTTGTCTAGATTTTTCATTGCTTTCTTTCCAAGGAGCAAGCGTCTTAACCTTTCATGGCTGTAGTCACTGTTTGCAGTGATAGTTTGGATTTTAATCCCTTATGAAACACGTGATTTGAAAATATATCCCCCTGTTCCATATGTTGCCATTTCACTTTGTTGGTCATGTCCTTTGCTATGCAGATAAATCCTTAAGTGAGAGTCTTCATCTCAGTTTCCTCTCTGTCAATCTCATTCTATTTCTCTGCCACCCGAATTATCCTTCTTTAACACAGAATTGCTCATCTGACCTCTACTTAAAGACTGTTCTTAATGGTTTTCAAAGTCTGACTACTGAAAACTGTTGAAGTACGCCTTTGTATTTTTTCTTTCCACCCTTCAAGTGCACTATACTGTACATACTCAATTACAGTAGACACCAGTTAGCCAGAGTCCCTGGCTCCATTCATACATTTGTTAATTCAGTAATTCACATACCAGTTGAACAAATATCACATTCTTAATAAAGAATTTAGGTTCTAGGGATAAATCTGGGAAAACTGAGGGCAGGAGGAGAAGGGGACAACCAAGGATGAGATGGTTGAATGGCATCACTGACTTGATGGACATAAATTTGAGCAAGCTCCAGGAGTTGGTGATGGACAGGGAACCCTGGTGTGCTGCTTTGAGCCCATGGGATCTCAAAGAGTTGGACACGACTGAGCGATTGAACTGAACTGAGCTGAGGGATAAAGAACTGAACAGCATAGACAGAGTTTCTTAACTCCAAGGCTTCCATTCCGACATGGAAAAACCAACAAAAAGTTTTAAAATAAATATGTATCAGTAGGCATACACACGCATGTGCTTTTTTGTTCATTGCATCTATAACCTCAGATATAGTAAAATACTATTGAGAAAAATAAAGGAGGCAGTTTATTAAAAAACAAAGGGCTTTATTTGGTGCTGAAATGGCATTTGAGGCATGAGCTAAAGGAAGTGAAGGAGTGAGTCACATGGTACAGAGGAGCATATTCAGGACACTGGGGAGAGCAGGTGTAGATGCCCCAAGTTCGCTGATCACGTTCTTTGTTGTTTTCAGCCTGCCCGTAAGCCCAAAGAATTATTAGTTTCCATTTCAGTTTTTATAGTTTCCTTGTCTTTGCTGAAATCCTGCATTTGTTTATGTGCATGGGTCAGCTTTTCCACCATATACTTTCCTTTTTAAAATATACTTACTTGGGCCTACCTTGGGTCTTCTTTTTCTAAGTTTATTTATTTTTCATTGAAGGATAATTGCTTTACAGTATCGTGTTGATTCCTGCCAAACGTCAACATGAATCAGCCGTAGGTTTACCTACGTCCCTTCCCACTTGGTCATCCCTTCTTCTGTTGGCTATTTCCTGGGTTGGTTGTAGGTCCCATCATCTGACTTCTTTACATGTCTTATAATTTTTTATAATATGCTGCATATCTTGTATAAAGTAGAGAACAAACTATTTTACCTCTGTGAAAGGACACTCCTCTTGGGTTTCCAACATGCTGAGTTAATCTACAGTTGATTTGAGTTACAGCTTTGTTGAAGGTTTGGTTGGAAACAGCTCACCATTAGCTTCCATTGTGCAGGTGAATCAGGAATTTTCCTTCAACAGATTTTGGGATCTGACTCCCAGTGCAGCCCTGGAAATACCCTTCTGCTTTATAACCAGGCTGGTAGGTTTTGAGAGTCTAGTCCATTCTTTTAATTGTCTAGTCCTGCTTCCAACTTTTGCATTTCAGGAAATCTTTCTCTGTCCTGATGATCTGCCCCAGGCCTTCTGTGGGATGGCTCTGTACCTTGGACAAGTGTGTCTTAGCAGTTTTCTGCCTCAATCCCAGCCTTCGACACCCGTTTTTTGACCCTCGTGATGTCCTGCTGTGCTCAAGGAGGTTTCCCTCAACTTTTCTGCCAAGCCAAGGCTTCAGAAGGCATTTCCTCACCTTGCACTTGTAGAAGGCCCTGTGCACCTCAGGGGCATCACTCAGAAATTCTGCCCTTGACCTTGGCATTCTACCCCTGTGCACTTGGTGAAGAACCAACGGATGGAAGAGAGGCGCTCTGTCGCAGGATTCTGGTGCTCCGGTCCATCATGTTCATCTGCGCGTGGCCCTGACCGGCTGCACCCACATCTCCTCCTCATGGTGAGGGTGGCTTTCTTCTCCTGCTGCGTCTCTGGGGACGAAAGCAGTGGTGCTCTTCTCGCCTCAGAAAAGGTTCCCAGATCTTTAAGCTTCGTTCACTCTGCATGCTTTGCAGCCCCAGTTCTCTGAAACGGCTTCTGTAGGCTTTCTGGCGTGTTCTTGTCAGGGGCGAAGGGATGCTCGCTACCTTGTGGTTCTCTCCGTGCTGACTGGAAATGGAGGCCTTGCATCCAAATCTGAGACATAACTGTTGGGCAAGGGCTTAGGTGAATTTTGATTTAATCTAAAAAGAAGCTAGATGAATTATTAATTTTCGTGTTATAGTTCTGCGTCCCCCTGGTGTATGTCAGGGGTTGTTCTAGGTGCTGGAACTAGATGAACAAGATAAATGTGAAACTTATGTGTTTTAGGGGATGTGGACAAAAAGAAAATAAACAAATATGCTAAACATTTAGTTTTAGATATTGGCAAATCCTTTGGGGGAAATGAAGTGGGGTAAATGGACATATTAAACACTTTATGCACGATCTTGGGTTTACCAACCTTACCTAACTCTGTGCCCATTCTGGCTGTTTACTTCATTGGCTGGATTGGACCTAACAACTGCTTATACCGTCTTGGAGTCATAAAGCTACCACAGTCAGAGTGGCGGTCCAAAGACCTCATCCCTGTCCCTTCCCTGCCTGGAACGGACGTGGGAATCCTCCAGCTTGTTCAGCAGCTTCCTGTAAGAGCCACGCCACACAACCTGGAAGTGTGCAGACCTCACACCCGCTAGGGTGGCTATTATTTTAAAAAAGATAAAATAATAAATGTTGATGGAAATGTGGAGAAATTGAAACCCCTGTGCATGGTAGGTAGCAAGATAAAATGATAGAGTTGCAATGGAAAACAGTATTGCAGTTACTCAAAGTTAAAAATAGAGTTATCATATGATCCAGCAATTCCACTTCTGGGTAATGTCAAAAGTGATCCAGCAATTCCACTTCTGGGTAATGTCAAAAGAACTGAAGCGGGATCTGGAAGAGAGATTTTCCCCTCTGTGTGTACAGCAGCATTATTCACAATAGCCAAGAGGTGGGAGCAACCCAAAGGCCCATCAACGGAGGAGTAAATAAACAAGATATGGTTATGAATACAGTGGACTATCACTCAGCATTAACAAGGAACAGCGACTCCATCGACATGAGCCTGAGCGAGATAGTGAAGGACAGAGAATCCTGGCGTGCTGCAGTTCATGGGGTTGCAAAGAGCCGGACATGACCTCATGACTGAACAACAACAACGACAATGAAGGAAATCCTGTCGCGTACTGCAACAGGGAGGAAACCTGAAGATGGCACGCTCGGTGAGCTGAGCGAGACACAAGATAAGCACTGGACAATCGCAATCGTGTGAGGGACCGACAGGAGTGAAATTCCTAGAGACAGAGTGGAATGGTCGCGGCTAGATGCTGGGGAAGGGTAGGGTGGCAGCTGTTTTTATTTTCAGGGGTACAGAGCTTCAGTTTTGCAAGAAGACAAGAGTTCTGGAGATTGGTGACACACAAGATAAGTGTATTTAGCAGTACTGGACTGTGTGGCTGAAAATGATGGTGAATTTTATGTCATGTGTATTTTACCACAGTTAGAACAGAACCTTATAAAGCAGACTTCAACTAACTGCAGGCAGTAGATTGGAAGGAGCGGAAAGATAAATGGCTGCTTCTTTCTTTCTGTGACCCCTACAGTGTCAGACTTAGGATATGCAATAATTTCATAGTCCTTCTGGAGATGTTGTGAGACCAAGGTTTTTTTTTTTTGTTTTGTTTTTTTGTTTTTTTGTTTTTTTTAGAAACCATCACCAGCTGAACAACACACACCCCTGACATACACTCCCACATCCCTTTTATAATCTTATTTTCTTCGGATTTCAACCTTGTTCCTTCTGCCCAACAATACACTTTAGTATTTAACTCTTTTTTTAAAAAATTATTTTTATTTGACTGCACTGGGTCTTAGCTGCAGTATGTGGGATCTAGTTCCCTGGCCAGGGATTGAACCTGGGCCCCCTGCATTGGGAGCACAGAGACTTAGCCACCAGATCACCAGAGAAGTCCCAGTATTTAACTCTTGAATCAAGTTTTCTTTTCTAGGGAACCCAGGCTCAAGCAGTGAGTTTGTTTTACAGTAGATGGTTTGTTAGGGAAAATGTTTTAGGAGAGATCCCTTTTGAGCTGAAGTTTAAATTAGGAAGTAGAATGCAGAGATGTTTGTGAAGGGTGTTCCAAACAGCAAGTGCAAAGACCCACGTGGGAGCAGCTTTGTGTTTTTCAGGATTGATGAGAAGAGTAATGTTGTTGGTATGAAGTGAGAAAGAAGGTCAGTGATGGGAGAGGAGGTGCGAAAGGGACCCCTGTCTGCTAGGGCTTTGGAAGCGTGGGAAGGATTCTGAAATTTATTCCAAATGATGGGAGCCAGTGGAGGGCAGTTAACTCACCTGAGCTACAGCTTTATATAGACTGAAGCCTGGCATGCTGCAGTCCATGCGGTCACAAAGAGTCGGACACGACTGAACAACTGAACAACAGTGGCTGTAAAAGAATCTTTTTGTCTATAATTAAAAGAACAGATAACAAGACACAGGTTAGTAAAGATGTGGAGAAACTGGTACCCTTGCAGGTTGTTGGTGGATATGTGAAATGACGCAGCTGCTCTGTAAACTAATTAGGTGAGTCTTCATCCGGTAAAACCATATGGCCCAGCGACTCGACTCCTATGCATGTATCCCAAAGAACTGAAAACAGGAATTCAGACAAAAGCTTTTGCATAAATGTTAATGGCAGAACCAGTCATGATTGTCAAAGGTGAAAACAACCCTAACGTCCATCAACTGTAAAATGGATAAACTAAATATACTGTATGCATATATGGGAATACTGTTCAGCCACATGAAGGAATGAACTTCTGGTACATGCTGTAACATGGATGACTTGAAAACATGCTAAGTGGAAAAAAAAAAAAACAGACCCCAAGTAGAAGCTATTCTGTGATTCCATTTATATGAAAAATCCAGAGTAGGTAATCCATCAAGACAGAAGGCAGATCAGTGGTTGTCAGGGGCTGGGGAGGGGAGGAATGCAGGGTGGCTGCTAATGGGTGCAGAGTTTCCTTTTGGGATGAGGAGGATGTTCTGGGAATGGTGTTTGTATATCATGTAAATGGACTACCTGCCGCCGGGCTGTGCGCTTTCATGGTCTGTGCATGCTGCACGATCGTTCTGGTTTCTTTCTGAACAGCCTTCAGGTGGGGTGAACCGTGACCGAGACTGGTGAGAAGGGGGAAATTCCTGTGGCAAAGAATGAAAGCCAAGCAGGGAGCTCAGTTAGGAGAATAGTGTACCAGCTCAGGCAAGAGATGCTCATGGCTCGGGACACCGTGGTGGGGATGAAGATCTCGGAGGAAGTGAGCGTGGGGTCAGGGAGGAAGTTTGAAGAGGCAGATGGAAGGCAGCGAGATGACCCTTTCCCAAATGGGGTCGAGAGCACGGCACACCCGCACAAGAGCTTCCTGTTCTGAGGGCCCTGGTACATTTCAGTGGGCTAAGGACCGCTTGGTTGGTATGAACTTTTATCTAAAAATAGATAACCAGGTTTATTCGCCTCTGACGGTTGCCTATTTCATTGTTGATAAATCTTTTTTTTTTTTCTTTTTTGGTCTTACTGTTAGTGGAGGAGGAAACAGAAAAATATGCAATAGTTCCAATGCTCCTCCTGCCTTTTATGGATACAGTGGAAACTGTTTATGGTTTAATCATTAGATGTTTTACTGCTCTCTAAAATGGGTAAAACCTTTTTTAAATGTTCCCTTCACTTTGGAAATTCATCTGGGGGCCAACTGGCTGTTTTACAATTTCATGATGATGCTGATGACTCCTGTGTTTGTGTAAGGGTTTTGCTGGAGAATTCCGTCCTCCCTTCTGTCATCTCCTGAACTTAAACTGGCCCGCAAAAGGCTATAAAAACCATTTTGGGTTTCTGCAAAACAGAGTTAGGTTAAAACCTCAAACAAGGGTTGGATTGTTCTACATTTATTTGATTTTTTTTTTTTACTATAAAAGAAGAAAAAAATGTATAAACCCTAGCTTTTTCAACAAGTCAAATCATTTTGTGTAAGAGAAATAGTACCAGAGAATTCAGTAACTTTTCATTTTGATTTCATTAGATCAGTTGTACTCTCTTCCTCAGTTGGGGCTACTCTGAGGCTTTTAGGCAAGCCTAGATAAATGGGAGTGAGAGAAAGTAGGAACTGGGACCACGAAAAGCCTCCTACCCTACCTTTTCTGTAAACGGGACAGCTCAATTATCTGAAAAGTATTTGTGTAGTGGAGACGCAAGTGGAGTGAATAGTAACCTGGATGGATGCTAAGGAAAGAATTCCTGTGGCAAAGAATTGAAATCAATGTGCTCAATTTTCCCAGAGTGGAAACGTTAGTAGATTTGTTCAGTGTTATTTGTTTTTATAACCAACATAATACTATTTCCACAAAAGGGAAAAAATTAAGATCAGGAATCATGCACGCCCCGTGAGCATGGGCGATTTCCAAGCCGACAGGAGTTAGGCTCGCCTCTGGGCTACAGTGCATTGAAGTCTTTTTCCATCTCTTAAGTTTCTGAAGATCAACGAGCTCCTCTGTATAATGGAAACTATCCCATAAAAAGGAAACTGGGATAGAAAGCTACTTGTAAAAATGTGTTTTATTGGAAAATAACATGCCCAGGAGCTGTAAGTTAGCACTTTAACTTTTCAGTGCAAGAATATAAAAATAGGCCAAGTGATATATTAAAATAGATCATGGTGAGGTTGTTCCAATGACTATTACAGATAAGCCAGTGACAGCATGTCATAGATAATACGGATTTTCTTCCTGGGAAGTTTCAGCTATAACTAGATAGGTTCAAAGTGGCAGTCATTCATAAACCCATAGGGGATAATGGAGTTCTTTTTGCTTAGTTTCTCTTCTCACTCAGGTTAGTCTGCCACCGTCCTTATAGCCCATTTCATCTTAATAATCAACCTCTGGGAGGAAGACAGGTGATCGCACCTCCTGAGTGCCAGTTGCTCCCTTGACAGAGTGCTGCTTACGGAAGCTGTTCTTCTCTGGCTATGACTTTGGCTATGTTGAAAATTCTGGAACAGAATGGAGTGCAGTAAAGTGGGACGAACCCTAAAATATTAAATTAGAAGCAATATGTTCTCTATCTAGTACAGTATTTTTTAAAAGTGGAATCGGTTTTCGGTATTTTAAAATTGGAAGTTCATACACACACATGCACAAATCCCAGGAACATTGACTCCTGGGCATATATCTGGAAAAGATGAAAACTCTAATTTGAAAAGAGAGATGTACCCCAATTTTAAAAGCATTGCTATTTACAACAGCTGAGACATAGAAGCAGCATAAGCATCCATCGACAGGTAAACGGATAAAGAGGATGTGGCGCATACATACAATGGAAAACCACAAAACCATAAAAAGAATGAAGTGATGCCACTTGCCACGACATGGGTACAACTGGAGATGATCGTACTAAGTGAAGTAAGTCAAACCGGAAGATATCATATGATGCCACTTAGATGTGGAATCTAGAAAGATGATACAAATGGGCTTATTCTTAAAACAGAAATAGACTCACAGACGTAGAGTAGGAACTTATGGTTAGCAAAGGGGACACCCTCTTCCAACAACACAAGAGAAGACTCTACACATGGACATCACCAGATGGTCAACACCGAAATCAGACTGATTATATTCTCTGCAGCCAAAGATGGAGAAGCTCTATACAGTCAGCAAAAACAAGACTGGGAGCTGACTGTGGCTCAGATCATGAACTTCTTATTACCAAATTCAGACTTAAATTGAAGAAAGTAGGGAAAACCACTAGACCATTCAGGTATGACCTAAATCAAATCCCTTATGATTATACAGTGGAAGTGAGAAATAGATTTAAGGGCCTAGATCTGATAGATAGAGTGCCTGATGAACTATAGAATGAGGTTCATGACATTGTACAGGAGACAGGGATCAAGACCATCCCCTTGGAAAAGAAAGGCAAAAAAGCAAAATGGCTGTCTGGGGAGGCCCTACAAATAGCTGTGAAAAGAAGAAAAGCAAAAAGCAAAGGGGAAAAGGAAAGATATAAGCATCTGAATGCAGAGTTCCAAACCATAGCAAGAAGAGATAAGAAAGCCTTCTTCAGTGATCAATGCAAAGAAATAGAGGAAAAGAACATAATGGGAAAGACTG